>JANTCA010081314.1:0-14526 GCA_024741275.1 Chironex yamaguchii
ATGTTTCGGCACATCATCGTTAACCTCACTCTCAAGCGGGAACCTCCATTTCAAATTGAATGTGAAAGTGGTCTATCACAGATCAGTAGGTCTATCAACAAAACAACTTAACGACGTTAAGGCCTTTCTTATAATGATATTATTTCTTGTATGAAAAGGTAATTATCAATGATGTGTTAAGGAAAATCAGTGGAACCAATTTATTATCATTCTCAAAACAAATGACTGTCTTATCGGTAGTTGTTACTCAGGCATTTATTTTTGTGATCATAACAAAGTATCTAACTTATGGGGCAGGTAAAACAAGGCAAAGTTAATTCAAAGTAATGTAGTAAGCATGTTCGTATATCATGTGTTTCTTTCTGGAAAGGCGATACCCAGTCACTGCTTACTTGTCACTTGCAAATTGACCTCATGGTGTCTGTAACCTAAGACCTAATCCAACTACAAACTACATCTTAAATTGATAAGATGAAAATTATCAACTAAACAGAGAAAGAAATGAATGAAAATAGATCAAAAGCTATGGCTGGTAGCACAAAGCCTGAGCTACTAGTTCATACCTACCTAGCAAAACCTCCAAAGCTTAACAATATAGTGCTTTAAGTTATCAACAGACATAACATTGCTTTCAGCAAAAAGAATACCATTGTTTATCATTTACTACCAAGCAGTCCCTGCAAAAGAAACTTTACTACCCAGTTTCATTGTCTTCAAACCTGGCATTAAGAAAATGTTTTTGGACTCTGTTGCTATGATTGAAAAGAGTTTAACAAGACACTGCATCACCTTTATTCAACTGTGTCCTCTTGCACTGGAATGCAGGCATAGCAAAACATGGCATTTATCTAGCTAGGCTTATTGTATTTTCTTGATTTATCAGATCATTTTAAAGTTGGCCGGAAAAACTCTTATACTTTCTGCCTTTCTATGTGTATTGGATTCCACAATTGTTGACGTTGCTGGATCATATGAATAAAAAACAGAAGAATTTGAAAAGATGATGCCTTTTTTTATATCTTATTGCATCCTTGGCATTTTCACTCATTTCACAACCCTATGGCTTTAAGGGCACTTTCATGGAGGTAAGTTATTTTTCTTGCAATTGATGTTAATTTACCCTTTAGAGTCTTTTTATAGGAAGTGTGAAATGGTAGTATCATTGTCATTGGCACTTTTGCATAGTGAGTTGGCTAATAGTCTTTATGACAAGGAAAAAACTTACCTAATCTGATACAGTGATTGCTGTGTCTAATAAACAAGAAGAAAATAAATACATAGCTATATATCAGAATTTTCTCAAGTTTCTGACATGTCTGCCAAACAAATGGCATTGGGGCTACTGTACATAAAACAATGGACCAGTGCCATCCAGAGGTAGGGCTACTCAGGACCCAAGCCTTGACAAGGGCCCGTGAAACGTTTTGCTAATGCCAGGTGATTTCAGTAGTTGCAAAAATTTGGGGTTGATTTCGTCTAGCTCTTGAAATTTAGAAACCTACAAGGTCCCGTATTGTTTATAGCTCCAGTGCCTGGGCTGGCTCTCGACGGTCCCGCAATGAACTGCAACAGTCACCAACGTCAGTATGTATTTGTCTGGCACTTAAAGCTTGTTGAGTGAAACGCAATATTTTGTGTCTCATAAATAATGTAGATTTACTGATTTATAACAAAGAAACACCAGTTACTAGCTGTCACAAATCTTAATGTAGCATGTTAATTCTCACAATAAAGGATCCATAAATGAGGAATCTTAACCCACCAGACTTGTTATATTACCAAATTACAACAGTACAACAGTTATTGACATCTAAAATCGGCTTTCTCGTAATTGTAAACACCAAGAGACTTGATCTGTTCCTCGTCTTCAGTAGAATAATTTCAGGATGGATCTGGACCATATGTCTATGACCATCATCAATACCTCAAGGTAACTAATGTACGTTACTCAACGGTAAAACTCTTTTGTGTCTGTTACGCTTAAAATGTTATTCCACATATAACTCACGAAGCACCTCAGACTTCAGGGTACGTTGAAAAGGTCTGTAAATTACGATGATCAACCTAAACACGAAGTAGGCCCTATCATAATTATTTATCTTGCTAAACAAATGAAGTATGCGTGATATCACAATAACGCGATTTTGAAAGCTAATAAATCCCACATGTAGAAAACAGAACTTGTTTGAAATAAAAACTGAGCTAACAGTAAACCGGACTGAACTTACCGTAAATCATACAGAGCCCTGTCTCGTGCATATAACGGAATCGTTTTACTTTAAACAACCAAATCGTAAGCAGGGTCAATATCAACATCCCAATCATCATGAGTATAAAAGCGCTGTCCAGGAAGTGCCCTTTTTCTACCTTATTTTCCATTCGCTCCTCAACAGCAAGCCTTACACTGCTGTCATCAGCCATGATCTTGGCGGGGACAAGGGCAAGAAACATGAGCCCAATGTTCGATGAGAAAGCTACTATGCTCATACTTCCAGTCGTTGCCATGATTTCCTGACACAGACAGCTACGGTCGTTACAATCCGAATGTCAGACACGTTGCAACATATAAGCTACACAATTTTCATGTTTGAAGTATGCATAGATGTTTCAATGATATATTAACAGTTAGATGTAGACTTAACCTTGTAAACATTGAAGAATGAAACGGAGCAAACACCTAGCATATATATCCATCTCCCTGTGTTCGTAAAACCCGGGCAGTCTGGGTCGAGGTTCCCCCTCGATTCATGTCATCTCGAAAACTTACAACTAATTGTCACCTGGAGCTGTCTGCTGTAGCATGTGATGACACTCAAGCACAATAGTATTACATTGTAATGGTTAAAATATAGAATGGTTTCCTTTTCTCTACATCTATCCGCCTTGTTTTGTTGATGTTATTTATTTGTCAGTAAAGAGAGGCTTACAGCAGCAGAAGCCAAGAAAAACCAAAGATGCAAGCCTAAATAATCAACTTGCAGAGGACAGAGCAGTGTGGAGAGTGAGACTTGCAGGCTACAAAATTCCATCACATAGTTCCCACAAAACGCACGTATAACCACCTCCAACTAATTCAGAGGGGCCCCGCCACTTCATTAAAGCAGTAGTGGATTAGTGGTCGAAACTGTGAATGGTTATCTCCTGATGATGGTTTGAGTTTTGATCCAGTAGTGGAGCTGGGAACTATGGTGCACCGACCAGTGGTGTAACTAATCCCATACACCTTGATTTACGTCTTTTTGATGATGATGATGATGCTCTGTATTGTTGGAACACACTATATTACCTCCCTGCAGATGTCAGAAGTGTTAGGCGGAATGTTAAAAGTTTTTGTAAGTACAAGTCATGTCTCTAAGAGTTATTAATCCCCCTGATCATTATCTTTATTAAGTCGACAGTAGACACGGCTATTGCAATGTGATCGTTCTATAAGATAAAAATGCCATTATTTGTCACTCCTAGTCGGCTCCTATTATCGGTCTAAATACTGCTTCGCAAAGAATTGGCGTGGAGCAGGAACTCTGTACATATTTCAATTAATCTTCTTGCCAACACTAACATAACGTAATTTGAGGGGAGACTACCTAGATTTGCCTTGCCATGGTGCGATAGTAAAATATAATGGCAATTAATTCACCTTAAGATACTTTGATTTCTTTTGGGAATGATTCCTGAATTTGCATTCAGCTACATTGGAACACAGTGAAGGTTATAGGGACACAATAAAGCATTGGACAGGCCTGAGGTCCCAAGCTATCCTGGATGCAACACAGGATCGCAGCAAGTGGAGGAAGATTTCTGTATCAGCTTCCCGCCATATCCCCCCTACGACTCGACATCAGTCATGGAACTGATGATGATGAATAAAGCCTTGATGATTCTCTCTCTGCCTCACTTAGCTGGCATATACAGGATCTCTTAACCTGTTCATTATCTTTTATAATGATTTGGATAAGTTAGATAAGTTAGATTAGGCAAAGCATAAAGAGAATACGATTAAGGCAGCAGGAACCTGTTTCCTGCTCAAAGCTTTGGGAAGAGGCAGTTAAAGTTTTCTGATACGATCAATTGCATGTGATTTAAAAGATCCCGAGACATAAAGGGCTGTATGTTTGGGTTCCGAGCCCAAACAAATTTTCAAAGTACAATCCCTAATTTTGATAACATAAAATTCTTATACTCAAAAATATGTAAAGCTTTCCCACAAGGAAGTCGAGGCTATTTTTCTTTGCTTGGCAAATGTATTGTGTGTTTCGAAATCAATGTAACTACTTGTTTTTGAAGGAAGACATTCATGCTTCCAAATAATCACGAAAAGCTCCCGGTCGTGCCTTTTCTGCGTGACTTTGACAAATAAGTGGAAAATTTCCATTATTTTTTCTCTAAATGGCTTTAAAGTAACAAGCCACACACATTCTTGTAACATATTTTCATGCGCACGTAATATATTGATAAATCTGAAAGTTTAACGAGAAACCTCCACGACTTGTTAGAAACTGACAATTATGCATGCAAGAGGAGAGGGAAAGACAGATTGACAAAAGCTATTGGTAGGGTCGTTGTTGACACCACCAATGTAATTTCGTTTTGGTCAATCGATTCGGTATAATAAGACAGCTCGCGCTTAGGTATTGTTGTTGTCAAGCGACGCACCGTTATCTTTACAAAAAGGAGGGCACGAACATGACAATTAACGACATTTTACATCAGCAGTTTTGAAAGCAGAGATGGCCATAGATACTGTTATTTTTCAGTGGTGAAATTAGTTAGGACTGAAAAAAACAGCTTTTGATCCCTGCAGTCTGTATGGTTGAAAGCTGAACAGATGTATTTATTTGCCACATAGAAAAAAAGCGATAGAATTGATTATATTTAACAAAACATAAAGACGTGTTTTGATAGATAATCATATTCACCTTATTATTGAAACGGTCAGTCACAATGGAATGACAAATGGTGGCGACAATGGTCATATCAACAGAACAGCCTTCAGCAAAGTCATAAAACGACCAGGCGAAATGTAACAGTACGTCTCCTACAGATCTTTATATTTTTCAGAGCATCTTCAAACAGTGGACATATTTGCGCACGCTAAAAAGTATTTAATATTAATGGCTCGTATCAACTTGAATTATGAGTCTCCTCTACGGTCTACCAAAAACTTTAAAGTTGATTGTTCAAATGCAGAGGCAAGCCTGGCAATTAATAAGACAATTTCTAGATAGCAGTCTCCAACTATAAACGTATACATACCAACTTTAGATATTGTAATCAACTGAATCTCTTTCTGTTTTGCTTTCCTTTAACTTTTTAATTTCAAGAAATAAGATCAAGACTGTTGCGAGGTTTATACAAACTTTAAATGGTTATAAACGTAGCACGTTGTAACATTACCAAGCGTCTAGAGAGGAAGCAATCCATCCTACAATTATATTATAGTGGACAAAATATTAACTGCAAAGAGCGGTAAATAATAAATGAAAAAGAAGAGACTTGTAATTCAGCTGCTACTACTAGATTCATGCTAATTTGATCACCAAAACAACTGAGTACATAGTGATAAATAAGACTTCAATGTAATGTTGCGACTTGATCAACAACAAAAGACTCAAAGTAATTATGTATGTATCACTTGTAACTCTGAGATTCTGCTTTACAATCAAATCTAAGCTACCATAAGATTTTCACTCTTTATATACTATTACAACTACTATTGTCGTTATGTACATGGGAATCACATGAGGCCTAGTACCAGTCATACTTTTACAGTTAATATTATTCTTAGATACATGGGGATCGCATGAAGTGTAGTAGCAGTCATGATTTTTAAAGCTACTATTGTTCTTTGAGTCCATGGGCATCATAAGGTCTTAATGCCAGTCATGTGCTGCTAGGTCCACGTTTTCTCAGCTGATGCACACATACAGCATGCTGAGATCTAGTAGTGCAATCATTGCACCAGTTGTCTCTCATATGTCTTGTCATGGGTGTACTATTTCCTGTCAGTAGCACATAATTTGATACACTAACTTACATACACACTGACGTATGAATATATATGTATATCTAGAAGAAACTATATAATTTTTAATAAACAAAGGAGATTGTTGGCTCCTGTAGTTTGTTATATAATATATTTTTTAAATATATATATTCAAAAATAAACATCTCATATAATGCTTCGAATAATTTTTCTTCAGATTGCTATTCATACTATAATCAATGCAGCAGCCAAAGTCTTCGAAGTTGCAATAAAAAAAGCTATCAGTGATATTCCCAGTGCCAAGAGTTTGTGATTCATTTGTGATGACATTATCGTTTATGGTTCTAACGGTGAGGAGCATGGCAAAGCTCTCCACGCAGTTCTTTGTCGACTTTAGGAACTACACCTAACCTTGAAAAAATAGGAATGCAAGTTTCACATGTCCAGTGTTGAGTACTTCACAATGATCTTTGGTGCAGACGGAATGTCACTTGATCCGAAGAAAGTTTATGCAATCAAGAACACGGAAGCACGTAATCCCTTGAGTGATGTGCGCAGTCTACTTGGGATGTCCAATTATATCTCTCGTTTCATACCCAACTATAGAGAAATTGTTGCACCATTGTGTGAACTTACACACAAAAGATTTGAATTCTGTTTTGGAGGATGTTTATCAAGCACTTGAACAACTCAAACACATTCTTCTCTCGGACAGAGTCATGTCATATTTTGACCCAGGAAAGGAGACAAGATTGATAGTGGATGCAAGTGCTGGAGGCCACGGGGCCATATTGTTGTTGTCATTGCGTATCTTCAGATTCCTTGCAGTGGGCAGATTCCGGCTGCAAATGGCGTGGTGGCAATTTGCGTCACCCCGTTCCACGAACTGCATTTTCCGGCGACATCAAATGATGCTTGCAGGACCGCTGCCATCTCTGGAACTTCGTTTTACGGGAGATAGTCCCACCTGTTCCTCTCCCAACCCTCCTCCTTTCTCGTCCTGGACTCGGGACCAGGCAATGGCGGAGTTCCTCGGTGCCATGCCAACACAAGAAGACAAAGTGATTTCCTATGCCGGCAAAGCCCTTTTACATGTAGAACAGCGCTACTTTCACATTGAACATGACTCTCTTGCAATCATGTGGAGGTGTCACCACTTTAAAATGTATTATCTAGGCAGTCACTTCAAGGTATCTTCTGATCACAAGCCACTGGTTCCTATTTTCAACAATCCTCATTCACAAGCATAAGTAAGGATTTGCAACTGGCGTCCCAAACTCTAACACTTCAATTTTAAAGTCCAGTACTCTGGAAGATATGAAAATCCAGCTGACTACATGTCAAGACATCTTCAAGGAAGCAAACCATGTGATGTCATTACTGATTCTGCTGAGTATATTACTAATTTTGTTACTTCTCAGGATGTTCCCAAAGCTCTAAGCAAGGATCAAATCATTACAGCTACAGCAGCAGATGCTACAACTCAAGGAGTAATGCATCTGATCTCCAACAGAATATGGGATGATTTAAAAGGAAGGACGGTGATTTTAATACTCTTAAAATATTTGCTAATGTAGGCAATGAGCTGACATCATTTGTTGGCAAGTCGTATCATGATCCCCAGTGCCCTTCAAAGTCATGTTGTTCTGCTTGCTCATGAGGGACATCAAGGGACAGTAAAAACCCACAGTTAACTACCTTCAAGGATTTGCTTTCTCAGGATAGATGGCCTTGCTGATTCTATTGCAAATTGTTGTATTCCCTGCCAAATAGCTACTCCTAAGAAGACCAGAGAAGCGGTATTGATGACACAGTTCCTCGATGGTCCATGGTAAGAAGTAGATATTGATTTCTAGGAAGTTTCAGGACGTTATGTGTTAGTTGTGATCAATGATTATTCCAGATTTTCAGAAGTTGAATTGTGTGCTCAGTTTCAGTTAAAGCAGTGATTCCTAAGCTAAATCGAATCTTTGCAGCATATGGGGTGCCAAAGGCCGTCAATTTAGATAGTGGACCACCCATACAGTTTGCAAAGTATGCCACGTATTTATGGTGTAAGCATCGCAAAAGAATGTCTATTTAGCCTGAACCCTGTGATGAGGTGGAATGGTTCATTTGAAAAGGTCCCATGTACCACGACACACTCAAGTTAGGATATGTTTCAGTTCCTCAGGATTTAGCACACAATATCTCACTGCACAACTTGTACTGTCCCAGCAACAGCATTGTTTGGTCACCGTGTGTTAACAAAGCTACCTGATCTTGTTATCGTCTTGGCCAGTGAAAAGCTTGATCCTAATCAGATTCGTCAACATGATACCAGTCAGAAGCTGAAGATTAAAAAGTATACTCATGCTAGGAGACACGTCAAGGAATGTGAAATTTGTGTGCGTAATACTGAACTGTGCTTATGTGTTTGTCCTACAAAGTTGTAAGCAAGTTGAGTTTGATTTAGATGAAGAAACCTTTTTGCAGAGTTTCTGTGCATGAATATCTATGGACTTAAACATTTAAGTTCCAGATGAACATTGAACACTCATACATTTTAATGTTTCTTTATAGTTTATTTTGTGTTGTGCAAATAATATGAAGGAAGAGAGGAATGAAATCACGCAATGTTTATGTTAAGAGTCATAACTTGCATTCTTTACCAAACTGTTTGGTACCAACTACAGCACGTCAAGCATTGGTATAGTTGGTCTGCCATTGCTGTTGGGACTGGACGGTAGAGGTCAAGGTATAGGGGGAGAGAAGAGGCGGTTGGTAAAGAAACAATCTGGCTTTAAGTCAGGTGCGCAAAATACTATTAAAAAGTAGAAAGGAAGGCTTCTGTTGCATGGTAGAATCAGTAGCATTGTTGTACGCAAACATAAACTCTTGCACAAAGTTGTAAAGGAGCTTTCTCCCTAGCAGCACGTTGGATGAAAGCTTTAAGAATCTGATTCATGCGTTCAACGCAACCATTAGCAGACGGGCTGTAGATGGCAGAAACTATATGGTTGATACCGTAAGAAAGTAAGAATTGACAAAATTCGTCAGATCAGAACTGTGGTCCATTGTCAGAAATGAGGACCTTACATAGACCAAACCGAACAAATATACTTCGTAAAAAGTGGATAACTGCAGTGCTGTTAATAGCGTTGATAGCGGTGCACTCAACCCATTTGGAGTGGTAATCCATGAGGCAAAGGACATAAATGTTTGTCGATTGTCTCAACAGGGCCTTTAATGTCCATAGCCAGTCGTTCCCAAGGTCGTGCTGGAAAGGGAACCGACTGGACTGAAACATAAAGTCAGGTGCTTGTCTAAACAAATGCGGCACACCTGAATGAAACGCTTGACGAACAAGTCTAATATGGGCCACCAATAAAATTCACGGATGGACGATGGACAGTGTTAGCAAGTATCAGATTGATATCAAGTTGTTGAGTAAGGTCACAACCCAGCAAGTATTGTCCAGTTGTAATATCAAAAGCGCAGTCAGTGCTGATATCATCATAAACAACAGATAAAATACTTTTACCAAAAACGACGATCTTGGTACCGGGGTAGCTGGTGAGGAGCACATCACTTGCAACTAAGAGAAATCTGGTAAGTAAGTCTCATACAACGATATATCCATTAAGGAGACGGATGCGCCAGTATCAAGCAGAAAATTCACGGGATGATCGGCTACAGACAAGATAACATCAAATTGGCCAGAATGGTCAGAATTAATAAAAACGGTGCAAATTTCCACTGGATGAGGACAGGAAGTAGTATCAGGAGTGGTGATACCAGACGTCTTCTTACACACTCTAGCTATGTATCTTTTTATGTTGCAGTTACGACATGCTATATTTACTGCTTTACACAATGGGTCATTAGCAAGGTGATCTTTTGAGCTAAAACGATAACAATGTTTACTTGCGGGTGATCGTGTTGAGGGACTTGCAGACGACCCAAAACCAGGACAGATGAACTAGAACTCGTAAACGAAGCTAAGTCTTTGGTCATAGCAACACCATCGGTTAGAGAAGCTGGCTTACGTATTGCCAACTCTTTACAGATAAGATCAGATACCACACCTTGAGCAAAGTTGGCAACTAAAAGGGTCTTCATAAAATTTGGTAGACTACCTATGGAACACGCAGTTGGTAGACATGCATGGGGGTGTTAAGCAAAATCCTCATAACAGGTACTGGATTGCCTAGCATCCAAAAACTCACGACAAAGGGAATGTTCGTCAATATGGCCATACCTTTGACGAAGAAAGGCTTGAAGAGCATCAAAGCTAGTCAAACCAGCTTGCGACAGGCTATGCACAGCAGCACAAAGAAACGTCCATGGTGAAAAAAGACAACAGACTATCAGCCCTCTTGTCCTCTGGGCAATTTGTCAAACGTGAAAATATGGTAAAATGTTTTAGCCATACCTGAACATCCATGATACCATCAAAAGGACTTGGCTTGTTTACAGTAATACTTTGCAATTGTAAGGTAGAAAAAGACAGATTTACAGGGGAGTTTTAGGTTTTTATCAAGGACTATTTCACAATCATACAAGTGTTACATAATAACGAAATTGTAGCTCCAAACCTCGATCATATTAATGAGCATGACAATAAAAATTTTATTCAAATTAATATCAAAGTTTTTATGGCGACCTTAGTTATTGACGAAAAAATTTGAATACCTGGTAACAAAGGTTGAACTTGCGTTTGACCATTTTCAGTTTAAGAGCGCATGAAAACAAATTGGAATTTCTTAGAACACGAATTTCTGTTTTCACCACTTAGCAACGTATGGAGTGCTGCAAAGGTTTGTGCTGACACGCTCTCCCTTTGCATTGGCTCGCAACCTTCTATGGTATTTTGTGACTGGCTTGCAACGGTCAGGACATTTCCTGTTTGGCTTGCAGCCAGAGCAATCTATATAACTATAGATTGCCTTGCTTGCAACCCTCAGCAACCAATGATTTCAAACAGACTGCTACCCTCGTTTTGTAACTCTCCATAACGGTTATTCATTGACCCACCTGTTAGCATAGCAAGTTGAGATTCGCAATGCTGGTCTGAAAGGATAATCAACTAGTAGCTGATAAAATAATGTCACATGAATTCCTTTAATTTGCCAGTTGAATGAATTCAAATATGGAAAAGCTGGCTGTGGGTAAAAAGGGTCTGATACTCAAAAAGATAATAAGAGCTTTCATTACTACAATTATTACAGTTAGGGAAACAAATTTCAAAAACATTTTGCATTTAATCTGACCGTCCCCGCCGCAACTATTGCAACCCTCTGGATCCACCCAAAAAATAATCATACATATATGTTACAGCATGGAGGTAGATATCACTGTTTTTGCCAAGTATAGTTTTAAATTCATATCATCCGAATGCGTTGTTTACTAATCAATACTTGTTTATGTTCTGTTTATTTTTCGTCTGGTTTGCTTATTATGATTATACTCTTTGTCGCTTTCTTACAGTAGGGACAAGAATGTCTATATCTTAACTTGATTCCGTATCTGTTACTGTCCGTCCGTCCGTCCACCGGTCCGTTCGTCTATCAATCAGTCTGTCCCTCTGCATACCCTAACATCTATCTGCATATCTATCCTAGTAACTATTCGCTCTAAAAATCTGATAATTGAGTCATCTAAATAAGTGTAGCCTTTTGCCTGAAACAGGGAACAGTGAAATCTTTACCCTTCTGCAGTCAAATAACTTTGTTATTTTGATACAATAGTTTAAAACAGGTAGGTTTGGGGCAGGTTATCTGCCGTCGTTGTTCTCTGAAGTACACCTGAATATCAGCTACCAAATATTTTTGTGCTAAAATAGCCATTGTTGTAACTTTCATGACTTTTAAACTTTTCTGGCGTTAATTGATAGACTATTGAAGTAAAAGAGACTATCAAACAAATCATGATTTCGAATTCTTCTTTCTCAGCTCGTCTCTCACCAACTAAATCTCCACCCATAAATCTAGATCATTTACAAGTGCAGTTCAGTTCAGTGCGCCGTAGTCCGAGTTGGCCCATACGCATCTCTATTGATGGCTGCTCTGCAAACAGTAGTTATGGATCCTCTTCATTCCCTGATGTTGTCAATCCACTCTGTTTTCCTCCATCCTCGTCTGCCTTTCACTCCTACTTCATCTTCTATAGCTGCCAGGACCAGACTCTCCGGTCTTCTTTTCCACTGTCCGTTCTTTTGGATCTTGTGTCTTCTTATTGTTTGGAACATGCATTCTGATTATGGCACTCTAACTTGTTTTCGTATCCACTCTTTCACTCTAAGTCTTTATGTTTGCAATATTTTTGCATGGAACTTTGCGTTGGCTGCATCAGAGAGTTTAGGGATATTTGTGCCTAGTCTTTTATCTAGGAAGTGTAATTTAGAAACGTGTTGCAAATCCTTGATGGCAATGATAAGAAGATACAATTTTGTTTACATGGAGAAAGTTCATCCACTATTTGTTTTGCTTAATTGTTGAACAACAATTGCTTGATAGTCCTCTGTTTGTCGTGTGCTTTTTTACATTTTAACAATACCTGCTCCATCACGGGGATCTCAAATTACAATAACTACGACTTATAGTATATTATTTTATATCCAATATAAATATTTACAACAACAAAAATACCTAAAACAACAATAACCAACTACTTTGCTACACTACAGGGACAATGCCATTAGAAGTAGAAGAACATAGTATATTGCCATTAAACGGGAAATTTCGTCCAGAAAATGAAAGGATGATCTTGTACCCAGCAAAATTAGCAAAGATAAATTCTACAATAAAAGATGTCATACCTTCCTAAACTGCGCTGAGCCTGGAGATATCCTGATATGTACGTTTGATTCTAAAAGTAATAATAGCCCTGACACAATGAAAGTGTCAACAAACGACTATAAAATCGACCATGCTTTAGAGACATTGAAAACACTGAGTGTACTGGACTTCATGAAATAGACAACAATGCTAATGGAAGCTGGAGTAACTGGACCAATTTTGGATACTCCAGAAGAAAATGGATATTAGGAAGAGATCTAGAAGCTATATTTGTAGTAACGTACCTACAGAATCTATGGAAAGAAAAATTGAAGTACGAGAGGAAATCAGATATGTTACTTAACTATTTACTTAAGATAAGTTACTTTGACTATTTACATATTCTTATTGCTTCAGCAATATTGCCAGTCTCAAAAAGCGGGTATTTTCTCCTTTTCAGGCTACATAGGTTCATAAACTTTTATTTGAGTCAGCGTATTTCCAAGACGAGTTTTACCTTAGTAGCCAATTGGCTTTCTTTCCAAGATCTTAGGGCAGTTTCTCCAAGTATACTTGAAGCCGTAAACGATCCTTTGTCCCTTCGTCCACTTAAACAATAGAATGTCTTAAGAATAATGATCTCATTTTCCTGCAGAATTCGGCAAACCAATACATTTGAATTGCTTCAGCTTAATGCTGACACTTCACCCAAGTCTGAGTCAACAAATACGAAAATTCGTGAGTTCAGATTAGCTCCAACTTCCATTACAGTTGTTACAGTCTTGATGTAGTTCAAACAAACATTTCCAATCCCTTTACGTAGAGTCTTCCAAACACTCTTAACTAGCCATTCATAAAACTCCTACAAATGGGGAGTACGTTTTATGAAAGCAATGAAATCAGCAGCTTCTTCCCTCTGCTGGGAAAGTCAGTAGGGTAATCTTGTATTGGCACATAATGAAATTCTTTATGACGTCATCCTGGACTTTTTTGCTTCGCTTTGGCTCCTGCAGTGCCGATAGTTATCTGTCGGTCCTGATAAATAATACTGTCAAGAGTTGTCTTAACAATCTTACCTTTTTTTCAGAATGATTTGATTTGTGCACATTCATATAATTGCCGAGAAAACTATTTATTTTATTTTTTTGTCGTGGCTTTTCTTTAGGGTCACGGCACTGGTGGGGTGGAGAGCCATTTCTCCACTGTCGTGTCCTTTTGATAACCCGTTTTTTAGTAATATTTATATGTCTTATTTGTGGTCTGGTGATCATATTTGTACATTTCCACTTATGGTTAGAATATAAGTATTACTTGATTTGGTATATAGTAAATGTATCAAGAAGATTTTGTTGCCATATATGGACATATGATTTACCACAATTAGATTCTTTAGAGTATTTTAGTTGAACAATTTAGTATGTAGCTTTAGAATGTTTTTCTCACCACTAATTACATCTAATGGAAAGCATAAGAAGCCTATTTCGTCAGTGGAGTTTGCAATCTCACTTTGGCGTTTATACACTTGTCTGCGAGTCAGAGCCTTTGAAGTTTGGAATCTTCACCCCCGCCACTTCTTTGCGAATTTCTAAGTGGCAATAAACGATGAAAGAAACAAATATGTTGAAAGACGTTGATTGACATAGAAAAGTTAGGATTAAAGTCATTGAATCGTGATAAAAGTAGAGGTTATATTCAAGCAGTTGTAGCAAACGTGATTAAATTCGTAGGATTCAGGTGGTAAAGGCCTGATATATACCAGGTGAAGTGCTAGTAACCTCTCCCTGA
>JANTCA010081325.1:0-14526 GCA_024741275.1 Chironex yamaguchii
CCCCTGTCTCTATATTGGGTCACAAACAAAATTGAAAATTTGCCCCACCAACGAAAAATCCCACCAGCCGCCACTGACTGTAATGCCAAACATTGTACAAGATAACATAATCAACAGACTCATTTTAAGTCAATAAATCATAATTATGGGGTTTATGCATTGTAAGCACAACACAAAGGTGCTTCCTGACAAGGAGAGTACCTTAACAACAAAATCTCAGTTTTTCTGTACATATTATGTTTCATGCTTATTCTACTCGCCTTTTTGTTGCTGTATATTTAATTTTCAGAATTTAAAACTTGTGTATATAAAAGATCTCTTTGCATGTCATATAGAGTGTGTGGGCAGTCCACCACTTTCTGAAAATTGAGGTAAAAGAAATAATAATGTGTGCCTTGGTTAATAGTAACCACCAGTCCCAAACTTTCAATTTTCACATGCAATTCAGTGGCAATGTATAATGGTGGGCCACTTGATATGGATGATACCTGTCTAATCATGTGGCTTGCAACTGTGACTTTTAGACACCTGCCCAGGCATGTTTACAATCACTCATCTGACCATTGTCCGCAGAGCCAACCTGCGGTTTATACTACACATTAGCATACAGAACTAATTTGCAGTTCTTGACCATGAGTGACTAAATCAGAGTGAACAATTAGTTGAACAAGACAAGACACCCATGATCTCAAACACAACATTTTGTTGTACCCAATTTCCTTCACATGGCTTGGGTTGACCCATGGCATATGGTTTAAAGGCAGTTGCCAGTTGTGCCATGAGGCGGATTTAATCCCAGAACCACCTGATCAGAGTTCAAGCACTCTAACCACCAAGCCACTTACCCAGTGGCCATTTACACTTCAAGTTAAATAAGACAACACTTAAAAACACTCACCAGGGAAGTCTGATCCTCAAATGGTTTCACTGGATTTTTTCTGAAACAAAAAGGTAATAAGCAGCCATGCACCATACAGGAACATATCATGAAAAGCCCCAATAGCAAGGATTAATGCTACAGTATAACAGAAACTTCAATAAAATAACAAACTTGAATTCCTTATTTCAAGTTGACATATCAAGCACAAACACTACTAAAAACCAGAGCATACCTAAAGGTCAATTTCCATAGGGCTGCATAATATACTGTGGGAAAAGCTTGCAAGCTTGCTACTCTCCACCTCAAACAGACTTTCATAGAACTCCATTCTGCTCAAAAGAGAATTTTTTAACCAACTACATTCCGTGTCTTGAACAGAAATTAAAATTGTTTTGGTATATTGTGACAAAACCTAACAGGCGGAAAAGTTAAATATGGACTTACTGTCACATGTCACAAGTCAGAATTGGTTTCAAAATATAAAACAGCATGAATAAATACTAAATCATCATACGTATCTGTTACATATAACTCACAGCATACCTTTGAAACATTACTGCATAAGGCTTCTTAAGGACTAGCTGTGAACAGAAAACATTTAAAACAATATTGTCAGACATGAAAAAATGTGTTTTGTACGTTCCAACTGGAAGCAGACAATAGAATAAGGCAAAACTGGAATGAATGAACATAGGCATTGAAGATGCCTTTGGCGAGAGGATTTATTAATTAGAAGACACCAGCTTTTACAAACGAATGATCATAGCTTAATGACTACGGATTCACTAAGCAATGTCAATGAGAACTTATAGCCAACATGAGATGTATTAGGTGTACAGTCAGTGGTTCCTGGGTTCAGGTTAAGTTGGCTGATTAATTCAATTTTCTTTTAAAATTTTTTGTTAGACAAACAAAAAATTAAATTCCACCAGACTTTGTTTTGTTAATAAAAGCACTAAACAATGCCTCCTTATCAAAATTTATAAAAATGAGCAGCTATTTAATTGTGAGAAATATAAAGTTATGACTAAAAGCATACTAATAAAACTGCTGAAGTACAACTAGTACTCAAGCAGAAGCCATACTTACTATATCCTTTAGTGCTGCTGAAACAATTTGACTTGTTTTTCCACCTTTTATAAGCAATGTCTTTTTCACATTTTCTACTGTTTTTGGCTCTCTGCTAATCAATGCCCTTTTTCCTCTTTGTGTTTTTGGCTTTCTTTGATGGGAGAAAAGGCCATAACATGTCAGAAACAAATAAATAAAAAATTGATAATAATGATGAAAACATAATCTGAACATATGCCAGAAACAATACACACAACACAATACAACGCAACACAAAACACCTTATTTAATGTCTTTATGATTGCCCAATTTTCTTTACTTTCTAATTGGGGGTCAACATACTCAAAAGTGTTATATAAGGTTCAATAATGTTTATCACGTCTAATTCGATATGATTACACTAATACATACACTAAAACACTACCTGGTGAAAAAGTAGTTAGATTAAAGTTGAATACATATACATGTGTGACTAATATGTCTATACTGCAGTAACAGCATGGTAATGGAATGTTCACTTTGCATGCAGAAGGGGTGTGGATTTGAATCCACAACTGGGTCATACCAAAGACATTCCAAATAGTGCATAATGCTGCCATCCTTACACTCAGCACATTTGGAGATAGATCATGCAAGTTACACATTGTTACCTACAACCGCTCTTGCTGTTGAATTCACTGTGCTTGCACACCTAAATGCTGAAGAAACATAGATGGGCAAGCCTAGTATATCATGTCAAAATGACACGGGAAGGATATTTGATGTGGAAACAACCTTTGACGCTGATGACTACATCTTGCAATTTATGATGCATGGCATTTCAGAAGATCAATGAATCTATGTTCATTTAATTTGACATAATAAGAAGTGAAACCAAAAAAAGTCCTTTTTTAAATGTATTCAAGCTTAATGTCATGCATAACTATAATATATTTGACAATATGTTACAAAAATAGTTTCATGATGAAATGCCTATCAGCTTAGAAATGCATACACACAAAATATTTCATCAGGCCTTGCTACTCTCACATGAATGACGTGACCTAACAGAGATAACAAATGCAAGGAAATTTGTTCTCACAAATAGTAACAAGGTAAATTTACAAGATCAAATTATTTGCCTACTCCTGTCAATTCAAGTCATCAAATTGTTCCAGTGTTTATACCTTACATCCGTCCAAAAACGAATTTAGCATACATACATTGAATAGACCTTCCTCTCATTTTTAGCAGATGACACTAGTTATGGGCATGATATACGATTCAACCCAAGAAAGCTTTGTATACCGGTTTTGTAACTCTGTTAGGGCAGCTGAATTATCTTAGTCTCCTCTTTATTCTAACAAACACTTGCAAGTCGTAACTTTATAATTATAGTAGATAGCATACGTATCACATTTGTGGTTTAAATGGCTCTGCAAAGGTAGTTAGTGCTGTAGGCTCTAGAGACGTTGTTAAAAGTGACATAATTCCTTCCCTTATAGCATTACTTTTTCAAAACTGCTTTTGATAAAACAAATATTTCAAAGTGCTATTCGCCCCAACTTGTGGAGGCTGCAGTCCCCTGACAGTTGTGTCCCAATAAGAACTTTCCTGAGAACCATCTCTGTCAAATCAGTCTTGCCTCTCGATATATCATAGACATATATTATATGTAACAGCCTATAAGGCTATATTCAATGCAATTGATGAAGTCAAAATCACGCTTCCAAAGTAACAAACGAGTTCTAGGTTTATCTACTTGATACTTACCTTATACGTTGATCCATTTTAACAGGAATAAAGCAAGATATTTGCAAGATTGACAAGTTTCAGATACGATCCATAACAGCAAGGCTTCCTACTTGTGAAAGACATACGGTGGCAACAAACACATGTGTTTCAACTCGCTTCCAAGTAGAGGCTATCGAGAAGACAATCCAAAGATTCAGCACAAAACGAGTTAATTTGAACATAGGAACACAGCGTTGTCATAAATTTGGTACGCTATAGCAATTTTTATGCTTTTGGTTAGAAAGTACCTAAATACAATAAAAGTCTCAAAATCGAACTCTCGCTGGCTGTGTCACGTACTGAATTGGCCAGCACAGCTCACTTATTGATTGATTGCTATGACATTTAAATCTACCTGTACTATTGCTATGCGATTTAGGACAATGACCATCGTAGTAACATTCCACAGCACAAATCCTTATCCACATGTTGGTTAAGATAGTTGTAGTAGACTAAAGTGTTGTCAATCTTAAAATCATAGTGTCGTGAGGTTAGTATATAATAATAAAGTAAAATAAATTTGTAACTTTAACATCCTTTTAACAAAAGATAACGATCAATCCGCGAATTTTCGACCTATACGGTCTTAGTCGTGCGACAGAATGAGGTGTTGTCGACATAAACGTATATGGTAAGCCGATAATAGCATGCTAATAACTTGTCTGTAGTGACTCTACACTTATATATCCAACTTTCAACACACCATCGCTCGTGAAATCAAAGTAGAATAAAAAGTATCGCACAATACAACTTTCTTTCAGCAACGATGCTTTCTCTGGTGCAAGGAATGATCTATTGTCAGTGCTAATCTCAGACTTAACTTTAAATTAACAATTTTCGTTGTGACGTACTTTAATCTTTCAAACAATCTCAAACTTTAAAGGCATAACAGAGGCAAATCTAAAGAAGATGAGCTATCATGCATGACAATCGTAGCGATAAGAAAAGTGTTCGATGAAAAGTAGCACTATCGTTTTGGTATTAGGAGTTACAAAGATCTTGATTTGTGAAAACTGAATAATAATCGGTCTTTTGATCTGCATGAAAACTGCAGTGCCGATTGACTACGGTATGTTCCTCTAAATCTAGGGGTCTATAAAAAGTCAGATACTGGAAAACAAAGAGTTTTTGTCGTCCTGTATTAGTGGTCTAACAAATGTTGCAACGGGCATAAGTCTATCGTGTGAAATAAACACTCCCATGACGAAAATGATGTAGAAAAATAAGAATTAGGGAAGATACAATCAAAGCAAAGGCAAGGAAAAAAGTGGAAAGAAAGCGCAGCTTTTTCGACAAAACAAAAGTAAATTTGGCCATAAGTTCTTTGGATGCAAGGACGATGGGAACAAGGAACGATCGCGTTTATTCCTTGCCTATGAATGCTTCTGATCAGAACACAAAAGATGTATTAGCATCAACAAAGTGCTTTGGAGCATTTTACTAAATTGATCACTACACATGTGAAAATGGCATGTAGTTGGTTTACTCATTTAAAATCGTAAAATTTTGACCTCAGAAGACAAAATTTCTTGACATCCTAGTTTTCACATTCTCAGTTTGAGTCTATTTTTAGATTCTAAGCAGATTCGGATTTCTTGTTGAGCAATGAACTTTGAAATTTCTTAAAAATTAAGCAATGTACACCAGTTACGTGTTTAAAAAGCATTGTCTGGTGTATGCCGTAAGGCTTGATAGTGAAGGCAGTTGAATATTTAATATTTTTATCTTACTACACTTGAGGAAGATTTCACATGTGGTGCCAGCAGGATTCTCTGTAATATTCAGTAAAAATATAAATATAGTAAGCAACATTGCCTATTGACGACAGATTTACAAACAAATCTCAGAATAATTGACTTTTCAAAGGATTTAGCGAGGTGGTATGTTCTTACGTTCCTGGTTAGTGAAACTTGACAAATGGAGCCAAAGTCCACGCGTCAGATTAGTGTCGTCACCTTCAGTTAAGGAAACAAGTTTCGCTTTATGATCCACATCATTTAAGAGGTCACTGGACTTGACTATGATAAAACAGAGCTAATAGGAATAATATTAATAATTTACAATCAAGCTGAATTTGCAAATACAAGGGAGAACAATTGTTCTACATAGGAAAAAGGTAAATGTCGAGAACAACAGTGCCTGTCTTATCTAATGAGATATACCTGCAGAGACAACGTTTAAGAATTCATTATCAAAAGGCTAGATACGTCCCACCAATGGTTCAAATTAAGCTATATATTGACTATTTTGACTAGAACATCCTCATAAACATCGCTGCTTGATATGTTTTGGAGACATTGATGTAGTCTAAGCAAAAAAAGAGCCTTCTCAGTAAAAATATGACATTCTTTTTATAAATGATCAAGAATTAGTATAACGCCTTCACTTTCAAGGATGAATGCATTTATTTCGTAAAATTTGTCTCGTCTGCTAGAGGTTTTTGTTATGTTCGTTTTACAAGTTAGCAATAGACTAAAGAAAAGAAAACCACAATTTGAAACACACTTGGACCACAGAATCATTGCTTCATATGAAGTATGTCCCTCTCTGCTTGACGGAGGAGCGAGCGAATTTATGGCCACGGAGGGAAGACCGCCAGAAATACGCTGCTTCTTGGAATATAGAGCCAATCCAATTCGGAAATATAAGAGAGAGAGAAAATTATCGGACATCCAGGAACAGTATAAGTCAGAAGATAAGTCACGACAAATGAAAGCGTCTCCGCAAAACCTTACCAATATTCCATCGCAAAAACACTTGGTAAGGAACCACAAAGTAAAGAAAAGAATGGATGATAAAGGCACTCATAACCAGAAAAACTGGCGTCAGGTAAACATATTACCATCGCTCAAGTTTAAGGAGGATTATATAAGTAACGAGGAGATATCTACTCGAGTGAAACGATTTCTTGAGATGCCTCTGCCAGCGGGCGCACCTCAGAGTCGAATACTTCACAAACATCCTGTTGTTCCAGAGGTTTCTAAGCAGCGAAGAGGTACATTCAATCGATTGCTCGTGAAGCGTGAATCTGGGGATCTCACTAGGGTTCCAATAAACCCACATACTGCACCAGCTATAAACATGTTTGGGGCAAATACCTGGACATATCAGCACACGGGAGGATGTAGGTATTTAAGGAAGCCCGAGACACCGTTACTGCCAATCGAAAGTGTCTTTAATCACGACAAGACATTTGAAATAAACTAATTATTGCCAAGTATTAGCCCTGCCTCAAGCACTTTAAATAACCGGATTATGCAAACATTCAAATGCTTGGAATGGTACTGAAACATGAAACGGTGTAAGCAATTTTCAAATGAAAAAATGCAAGGACATTTCAGCAATTAGCATACATTGTTGCTCAAGGATGGCTACGACTTACATGACATTGTTGGACAAGTAAATAGGATGTTGTACACAACCTTCTCCTGTGGAAAACAATCTATGGAAGACGTAGTTGAGGTCAATTTTCTTTGACGTACAATGATCAAATTTAGGAAGCCAAAAATGACAAGCCCAGTTACCAGAAACTATCGACAATCTGTAATATGTAGATCTGTATGTGATGTATAGTTGACTGTAATCACAGTAATGATGGTATCTGGCTCTGTAAATAGTAAGATATACATTTCGCAGTACATCGGTTAGAAGCTCGCTCGAAATGCAGCATAGGGCAAAAATTTAAGTGGAGTTCTACGGTAAAGTACAACATTCACACCAATTGCTGTCAGTCCAACACTTGATCCTCCTTTCTTCACCCTGTTACTAATTAAGTAGACATATTATTTGCAGAAGTAACTTCCATTGCCACGAGATTTCCGCGGAATTTTAGCGCTTAAAAATATTCAGTCACAACTGCCAAAACGAGATAGTTTGCTTCAGTAATGAGAATACACTTTTCCCATCAATGCAAGTGGGACTTGTCAGTACACAATTCCTGCTTCAGTGTACGCAGTTAGTTTCAAAATTAACGGATAGCTCGATTGTATATATAAGTTATAAGTTATTTTATGATAATTATGTTATTTTGATTAATATTAGATATGGTGATGCCTTATTTCTTGAATCCTATGTACTTATAGAAAAATAAACACCACCACATTTTGATGGAATCGTGTAAACAGGTTTTGAAATCATAAGAAGGCTAACAAATGGAAAGATTCAAGGTCTTACGGGTGCTCTTAACTGCGAATATATACCAAGGTGCTATGGTATAATTTCTATATGCCCGCCTAATTGTATGATTTCAATACTGCTGTAATTAATCAGATAGTCTCCTACAATACAAGCAAATATAAAGCGAAAGGATTGAATTTAAAAAACCCTTAAGGTATTGAAGCCTTTACAAGCTATTAACACACAAAATTCTTGTAAACGTTTTTGCCCCGAGAATTTTCTTGAAAATCCTTCATTGGAATAAAGCCTCACTTGAATACTCAACGCAAACTAAATTCCTTAATTTTGTCACCACGTTATATCGTAATATGGAATCAGTCATTTTATAACAAACTTAATTCTGTTTATAATGCGTGTTGCTTCTAACAAACCGTGTTGATCTTGTTTTGAGTTTAACATTCTGAAGTTTTTGCACTAAATATACAACATCCAACAATTACTTTTAATAAAATTTATGTTAGATAAACATATCCCTTATAGTAAACTGATTCAGGAAATGACTTCAATTATACAACGATTGGACAGACTTTCATTGTCAACTTTGTGAATAAATCGAATGTAGAAATGCTAGTTATAATTCTGCGATGATTGCGATCCAGTACATGAATGCATCATTATCCAGGGATCTCCAAAATACACCCAAACAAGGAGTCTAAAAACTGAAACGTCAGTAGAGTGAATGGCGGCAAACGACAGTTGGCAGGCAACATTTAATTTGCCAATTCGCGAATAAGGTTTTCGCGAAATTTTGTGTTTTTATGACGAAACAAGTAATTTCAAAAAAGTGTTTTCCTCTGGTAAAATTGTGCCATTTTATAGGAGTAACACGTTGTAAATCAAATCATAGTTTATTCATAGAAACGAAGAATAACCCAAACGCCTTTATGGGGCAACGAAAACGTCCCAGTTGACGACAACAGTGGGTCGAGGATATTGGAACGACGAATGAAAAAAATTGGCAAATCACAATGCCTTAAACGGCAGTTGAACCAAACTATTCCACACACGGTGCATGATAAGCTACAGATCAAGATATTTAGCAATTTGGCCAATGACACAATTGCCGAAACTTTTCCACTTCACGACTTGCTTAGCAAGATATCCCACTTATGTAGGTATTAAGTATAATGAAGTGAGGTGATCGAAACCGAGGCTACTTCAAAATGGTATCATGTCTCTTTCACACATTTCTATCTAAAAACCTATTGAAATTAACATGTGGGGGCAGGTTTTCATGGTTGTTCTCCTCTTTGGAGTGGCTTCCTCTGAGAAGGAAATATCACCCTTCCATCACGTCACTACATCATAATTAATACCTACACAGCTAAAACCACCACCACAAATCATAGTATATTATTTAAGGGTTTAATTACTAACACTAGCATCTCCACCTACTGTATTTGATAATGTCATGCTTTATAAAATTTTTGAGGCTTCAAAATAGCTTTATTAAGAAGCGATACACAAAAAGACTCCTTTTTGACAGGTCCAGCCAGTTGACATATCCTCAATACATTATATTACAGACGTGTGTTAAAGGAAACACTTCAATTTTTTTACCTTAAAAGCATTCCTGTATCTATCTACTACTACAAAATCTGTCATTATATCCGTATTTTTAATTAGAAAAGGATTTCTGGACTTCCCATACGGGGGAGGCAACAGACGACGTCTCCCTTGTCACGGTGATGTATTCGCTAGTTACCTCATAGACTCTGTAAAAAATACGAAGCTCTTCGATGGCTTTTTCTTCAATCTGGTGAAACCAAGAAATATATATCAGATTTCAGTCTGCTGTCAATATATCTATATCGCAAAACTAACATCACTGAAAAGTTAAAGAACTTTAGCACAAAAACGTAGCCTAAAGTCAAGCAGGCTGCCAACAGCAATCAACAAAAATGCTGTTAAAATTGACGAGGAGAGAAAGTCGAAAAGGCTACAAATGTACACCAGTGAACACACTAACGGAAACGGGGAAATCTTTTATAGCCATAACAAGTAAGTTATCTTACTATGACTATACACCACTGTTCGCGTTTTGCAATGGAAATGTACCATGTCTAGGCATAATAACGAGTAAAGAGTCAACAGTAAATGATCGCATATTATGCATGCTATTAAAATAAACTTAGCATGATATCATGAAATATTAATTTCATGTCTGTAAGGCCACAAATATTGCATTCGATTGAATCCTAGGATCGTTAATCATTAAATTTCGTTGTTATATGTTAGCGACATTTGGGGGTTTGGGATGGGATGGGTGGGAATTTCACTGTGCACGACTGCCATGTTCCATTTATGCAGTTAACCAGGTCATCAAAGTCAAAAATCCTAAATGTTGCCGAATGCTTACATTTGTTACGTAATAATTTATTGAGATAAAAAAAACATTACACCACTTAATTCTAGGCCCAACGATTCAATACGCGATACAGTGTAAACATAAGTGAGGCAGTAAATGTTTTGTATTCCCCTTAATTATCTCTCCATTGCAAAGTTACAGAAATGAATTCCTGCAGAAAGCACGCTGTCAATTGTTTTAACTTAAAGATGTGACTTATGAATTCTCTTGAAATCAAATTTAAATTATTGTTTTTCTGAGAATCAAATCATACGTCGAGGGTGGGAGCGGAACCCGCTACCTTTTGTTTACCGGCAGGTGCTCTGACAACTGAACCACAAGAAAGTTGTTTGTCAGAGGTGAATTTAGGAGGTTATGATTTGATGATTGCGTCACTACAGATATCTCTGTGCAATATGTAAATAGATCACTTTGCAAGCCATATTCGTACATACTGGCACCATAGGCTCACAATAATCAAGAGTCCAGGAGCGATTGTCACCAGCCCTGGCACTCACTCGATGGAATGTTACGCATATTCTTTAATACACGGTTAAAACGTTTTGCAAGATTAAGAACAGATTTTGCAGTTCTGTAGTCACATTTTAACGGATAGAATTTGACGAAAAAAGAGCCATGCAGCTAAAGTAAAGAAGGGAATGGAATAAATCATTCCTAGAATTTGTGTTACATCAGGCACTTAACGAAGAGATTATTGCGATGGTCCAGCCTTCCTAATCAGTGCAAGTCTTAGAGGTACATGCTTCTAAATGGTCGTTGATTGTGATGTGTGTGCTACACATTAGACATAATTTATGGGAAGCGCTTACAAAAACATGCCGATTACTAGTTTATGTTACTGTAGGCAACAAGCCAAGAGTACATAATTGACGATAAATAACTTAGAATTTTTCGAGTTTCCTATGTTTAGCTTTAGAGAAACGTCTATGCTATAGTCGTGAGTATCAGGAACAAAGCTTAGTTCGATTATGCTAACTTTCCTTCCGTCGTGGTTCTTGTATTAACATCAAAATGCTGTCCAAGATAGGTTGAGTGCTACCTTTCATCCGAGGCAGAACAGAGTCAGAGGCAAGTCAGGCCCTCTTCACAGTCTCTAACCAATGACGCTAATTTAGTCGATTCCTACTCGCAACCACTTGCTTGCAAAATCGTTGTCTTATCCTCGGGACAGCCTTAAACAGCTGATGGGAAACAGCGAACAGGTGAATTCTAATTATAAATAGCCGACAAATGACCTGCTATGAACTTGGAACAACTATTTCTAGGTTCCCAACGAGGCCAAATTTGCTCCGGAATAAGCCACTATCCAAGTTTACAAAAAACCTTGAAATAACGTCAAATAATCATCATAAAAAATGAATAAAATCGACAAAGCAAGGAATTAAACATACTTGAATCAATGCCAGGGGTTTTTTCGATATTCTGTAACGAAAGAGCATAGCACATAAAATTAATGCAAGCTGCCAGCTATTTGAATTTCTTATGAATGTACGAGGTGTACCGTTGCACTTATATTTCACGCTCATTACTCGAAGAAGCATTTTCCTAAATTACTTGGGCTTATGCACGATCATAAGATATCTCAAAAAGAGAAAATCAGTACCTCCTCAGTTCCTCTTTTTCGTCCTTTTGTAATTCCATGATTGCTGTGAAATCAATATTTTGACCGCGCGGACTGCAGGGCTGTCGCGCCGGAGACCACCTAACGGCAAAGAAAAGGTGAGTATAAATATACGGATATCAGTTACCCTAGCAACAAGAGACAACAGTAGCAACCTGTACGCAGTATCCAACAACAACGTAAGTAAGTGACACTTTGCCAATTGCGGACCGCAAGAAAATGATTACGAACCGCGAGACCGAGGTAAAGTGAACAAGTTGACCCGCGCACACAAATAGGGTGATCACTAGTGATGAAATAGAGTGAGGGCAAAGGTTAGTAAAAGGAAACAGTGACTGTATGAGCAACTGACAGAGTTAAGGTGTAATTGAAAAGGCAAGTAAACAAAAAGACCAAAAATTTAATGAGCACTATAATACCAAATGCACAAACCTAACAATCTTTTGCATTCATACCTGCAAAGATACATATGGTATTCGACATTATCAGGAATGCATTAAGAATATTTTTTGACACAATACGTACGGTTTATTCGACGCACGATTGTCAGTCCCTCGACTTTTTGCCGAGCCATTCGATGGTACAACCCTAAAGATGAGAGCTGCATTTACTAACGTTCATATGGTTAACATACAATTAATACAAGTCAAACCAGGTTAAATAGTGAGATGGAGTCTCCTTTCCTGTGGCTCTAATGCTTAATGGAAGCCAATGAAAAAATTCTCCTAAACGTGCATATATATATATATAGTACATGTATGCCTAGTACATATCAATTTGCGACAAAATTACAATTTACCTCATCCAAATATCTACAAAAGAGGATCCAATCAAACCAATGCCCTTTGGGAGCCTTTTTCATTTGCTAGGAAAACGTTGATCTGCAATATTCCAGTAATTCCCATTTTTGTACGTTGAAATATATACAGAATACGTTTTAATCTCACAGCTGCTCTTACTTTGTTGATGTTTGGAGGCCCTTTAGAGCATCTTTGTACATGTTTGCTCTCAAAAACGAATTGCGTAGTTCCTTAGTGACTAAGTACATTAAGCGGTTTCAAACATAAAACCCTTTTTGAATAAGTAAGAGTAGCTTTCTACTAATAAATATTGGAAGCAGGCTGATAATCTTCAAAAATACAGACATGACTCTAACCAATAAACTATTACTGGGATATTCACTAACACTCATTTTTGTGATGCATTGTACTAAAATGTTAGAATAATATTTTATTAGTTAAAGTCATGTCTCTTTCTTTAAAGATTATCAGCCTGGTTCAAATATTCATTAGCAGAATACGTTTTCCACCTGGCTTATCAATTGCTACTGCACTAAGATTAGCTTGTTATAGTATGTAAATCGCAGACGTCTAACTAAACAAAATACAGAAGTCATATTTGTAAATATCCAAGCAGCGTACAAATAAGAAAGATAGTAAGAATGTACAAGCATATTAAACCAATAGAAGCTTTGATTTTAGAAATCACCTTGTATCTTTCTTTGATTTATCCACTCCATTTTGTCTTGGAGTATGCGCTGTGGTATTGGAGACCGATAATGCCTCCAGCTCCTCATTCATCACTTCTTTAAATGAGGAAGTTGATTTTGCTCCACCAACGGTTGACGCCCTTTAAATATACAAGATCAAAGTCTGCTAATGCAGCCAATAATGCTAAAGAAAGAAACATAAATACCAGGTGGGATCTACACATGGTATGGTGTTTGTCTCCATTCCGATTGATCCTTTCCTTATTTGGCCCCAATTCCTTTTTCATATGAATTCCTATGTGCTCCCGTCCTCTCCTTTCGTCATACGATCTTGTGTGTTAAAAATTAGCGAATGCATCGTTTTCCTTCGAACAACTTTAACTGCAAACGCAGAATTCTAACCTTGGCAGCATTTATGAGTATTCATGAACCCAGATCCTCTACAGGAAATTACATACTACCATGACAAGCAGATCTTCATGGAACTAAATGTCTTGTCCAAGGATTCTGCCTTAATCATGTGAGGTATATGAGTGGATAATGGAATACTGGAATGACAAAAGGTTAAATAAAGGAATGACTACTAGATCTTTCAATGGAGGGTACTGAAATCACACATTCTCTTCTGAATCATAACTACAAAACAAGATTAAACCTGAAACGACAGGATAAATAGTATTACTTAACATGATCCATGTCTGAACATACATATCCCTACAATACTTTTTCACAAGATATTTTCATCCAGATAATAAGAGGTATTTTAAACTGCACCTTAATTGCAATTTTACAAAGTATACGTTGCGTTGGAAGACAGTTCCACAATGTTTGTCTCAGTTTACTATTTGCCTTTAATTCTCTACAACTTGGTAAGAGACTTTATCACAGATTTAGATAGGTTGTGACATGATTTAGGATCGAGAAAACAACAAGCTTGATCCACAGAGCAAAAAGCTTAATCCATACACACCCATTTAAGATCATGTGATATCTTAACTAAAATGAGCAGTTGAATTAAATCAGGTTACCTTATGCAGCTAGAGACAAAGCTTCAATACTAAAATATTATATAATATATCGCCTTGAAAATTTGCGACATTGCGCTAAAATCATACTTAAAAGCTTTTTTCGTCTGACACTCCTCAGAG
>JANTCA010081358.1:4290-14524 GCA_024741275.1 Chironex yamaguchii
TTGGCGGCTGACTTCACTATTATTACTATTACCGTTGTTGGCGGCTGACTTCACTATTATTACTATTACCGTTGTTGGCGGCTGACTTCACTATTATTACTATTACCGTTGTTGCCGGCTGATTTCTTTGAAAAAAAGCAGTATTCCCGTTGCACAAGGACGCTGGAAGTTTCAACGAATGAGAAAGTAATATCATGTATGGCATTCACTAAAATAAATACTTTTGTCCGACTAATAAACATTGGTCTGCCGCTCATTGTAAAGGAGGAAAAGTTTTAAACAATGCTGCTGTTTGGAGACTTTTATCCAGTGTTCATGTGCTATAGAAATATGAATTTGTATCTAAGCAATATAGTCTCATATTTTCTTGACGTTTGTGTATATATGTAGTACTTCAAATCGAATATCGTGTTTCGTTATGTGTTTCGACTTTTGGATACCAAAGCAAACATCCGATGAGTTCTTGTCCCAGGACATTACCAAACATAAAAATAATGCCACGCCCCTAAATAAAACTGAATGAAAGTTCATGCTGATCCCAACCAACGAAGTTCATTACTGATAACTTTCTGGTGGTGCACGAGATGAGTATGCATGTCGATCTTCCCCAAAGCAACACATCAATGCCTCGATAACAAACAAACCAGTTGCCAGATAGCCAATTACTCCGCCAGCGATAATATTGGAATTACCTTGAAATTTTGCAACAACGACGGAAGACGCGATGAGAAGAATAACTGCAGCAACCAGGGTTAATATAATGCCCTTTCCTCTTGTTCTCAGTGTTATTGGCAGCCTGTCATACATGTTGATCAGGAGTAACAGAATAGTTATGAAGGTAAAAATTAATGCAATGCTCGTAACAATCAGGAAGAACGTGATAGCACTATGAGTAACATTGCCACTTCCAACCAAACACACTGCCACCAGCAATGAAAGAAATTCAAAAATCTTCAGAATACCATTCCTTGTCACAACAACGCTTAAATCGCACGTTAGTCCTTCTGTTCTCGTTTCCCCATACTCAGCCATCTTGGAGAGACGTACCTGTGTAATGGATGCTTATAGATTTAACTATCTTATGCTGGTGCTATTACAACCACTCCTCCCTAAGGATTGCTTTGAAAATTGGTGATTCGTCAAGCTAACAAAGGAAGCTACTGGACGATGCAATTTATAATACCAGTGCAATATGCTATTGTCTTATGTATGAGTTGTCCTTTCAATGGTTTGTGAATAAGGAGTGTTATGCTTAGTCATTCGTACCTGAATCAGCTGTTGGTACATTAGGGATGCCGAAGGAAATCTCAGTGGTCTGCCATCCCCCGACCCCTCTAAATCCACTATTGAACTTTACAAAGTCGTTTCTGTGTTCTAAAAAGGAATTATTTAAACTTCAAAAGATTTGTTTGTTTCAAACTTTTGCTGGAATCCTGAGGTTTTCTTTTCAGACGAGATCAAAGGTTTCTTTTTATTGTTAAGGTTTTGTCAGGGGCAGTGGAGCGAATCTCAAACTGGGTGGCTTCCTAGTACTGCTGCTGTTGTTCCTTTCGAGCAATTTTTGTTTGAGCAGAATAAAATTATACTTCGAAAAACACATAGAAAAATTAATTGCGAAAGACAGTTAATGGATTTTAAGTACGAAAATGAGCGAATCTGTACTTCCAAAAATACAATAATTCCTAGCAATTTGGTCCATTGAACTTCAATCACATCTAAGACTAGACTAATTATTCCAAAAGCACATAAAAAATTATCGCAGCCGATAGCCAACAGTGATACTCCGCTTCACATACAATCAACAAAACCTCAGGGAAAAAGAGGGGTGATCAAGTCCCTAACCCCTTGGCTAGGTCGCCACTGTAAATCTTGTTAATACAATGCGTATGAGTAGAGTAGGTGTGCTTCGAAAGAAAGTGGTTGCAAGAAAATTGTATTATTACAACTTGTCAAATATTGTGTCGAAATTGTTTACATTCATGTAGTAAGTAAAGACTATAGTTGTTAATCTTCAGAGCTAGGTTTATATGTAATTTTTGTCTTGGAGCATTTGACAAATGATATCAATAACTGGTTGAATTTGTAAGATGACAATCATAAAGGTTCGCAAATAAGAATTTGACCACGTTATGTAAAGAATGATTCTTTGACTTGGACAGATGTAACACATAAATAGTGTGGCCCAGTTTATTAATCCTGTACGATTAATTTCACCTAAACAACATTGGTGCAACCCTTTCGTCCTTACTTGGGTCTCTAATGTTCACTATTGATAGTCCATTCTGTGTTAATCTTTCTATATTTGTTGTCTATCTTTAATTCTAATTTTTTCCCAACGTTATCTTGTATCTCGCATCTAAATTATGTTAATTTCTGTTTTGCTAATGTCTTTAGCAACACTTAGAGTTGTCCCTCGCTTCTTTCTGCAATTATCTTTTCAATTTGTTTTCCATTAATTTTGCTTTTAATTTTGATTTTTTTTTCTTCTATCCTGAGCTTGCTTCTTCAGTTTGTTTCTTCTTGAGTTATCCGAAAAGATAGAATTTGTAATAGGATTTACGAGGCCAGCCTCACGAGGCATCTTTTAATTAGGATTATTTGTACGTTTTGTTTTATTTAGTGGCCTTTTTGTCAAAGGTCTTTTCATCGTCCTTTATCGTTCATTTTGACACCTTATGTTCTTCTATTTCTTTTGTCATCTTGATTTCTTTTCTATTTAGATTTTGTTGCCTTCTCTGCTGGTTATTTGTTTCTTATACATGCAGTGAACTTTATCGATGTTCAACGTTGTTTCCCCTTCTTTTCTGCACCGTTATACCTTGTTGTAAGAAATTTTCGCGGAATTTATTTCTCCATTTTCCCCCAAATCGAGAAACTAAATTCCGCAAAGTTGAACGTAAGTTGCCCGATCGCGAAAATAAATTCAGCGAAAACATCAACTGACAGATTATCCAGACCTTATATGGTCCGTATGTGTCAACATTTGGATTGGTCGGTCCGAATACGGAATATACGGACCATATGATGTCTGAATACAACCATATTGGATGAAGTGAAAATTCTTCTTACATCACTGGACCGCGAAAATACATTACGCGAAATTCAGTGGAAGTAGCCCAATCCTGAAAATAAATTTTGCGAAATTTGCCGGTTTTGGACCCTTCAAACGTGAAAATTTCTTACCCAGAAAATTTCTTATAATAAGGTAGCTACTGTTTATGTTCATTGTATTTGAATGCTCCATCTTTCTCCAGAGTTTAACTTAAATTTTATTACGAGTTTCGCTTATTTGTCTAACAATGAGCTCAAAGTAAGCAAAGCCTTTTAATGGATAGCTTATACTTGAAAAAAGGGCAACCTGAAAGGTAGATGATTGTGTTTTAAAAAATGGCATTATTCAGAAAAGAGGATTTGAAGAGCAAAATAATGTAGCAATTTTTTGACAGGAAATTCCCAAGAGACCAAGACTGTTACACGTCTGTCATAACGATTGCGAAAAAATGGTGTTGTTAAATGCTGACAAATACATAGTGATGTCATTCTGTAGATAAGTGAACGGGTATAGCCAATGGTATTTGTTGCTCTGTTTAGTTGTGAGTTAGTGCTGTACCTGAACAACCTTAAAAATGAAAGGAAAGTTTGAATCGGAAGCTGCCAAGTAAAGAGAAAAGTCAAAGTCACTTGAAAACAAATTATAAGAAAAACAGAAGCTTGACTTAAGGAAAATTACAAACTGTTGCGATATACCAATATCTTAAATGTTACCGAAGTTAGATACTTTGCCGACATGCGGAAAGAAATCCAAGTCATTTGCAATTCCTGTGATTACATTTTCTTTAATTCCAAGACCGCCGCTTCTTACCTCGGTCTGATGGTCCAATTCAACAGGAAACGTTCTCACACCAGGGAACAATTTCTAAATGACACATGTGACAGTGATGAATACATCCATGATGGAGAAAGTGCCTTCAATACTTGGGTGTACTATACTGCACTGGACACTTTTATGATGCAACTGAGTGTCAGATTCCAAACGGTACAAGGAATGTCAGGTTTGTTCGTCTATTTAGTGTCAATCCTTTAAATAATCCAAGTGACAAGAAAATCTAGGAGTAAGTAAAGCGCTTAGTTGACCAATAGCCAATAGATTTGGTCATAGATGACCTGGAGGATGAATTGCATCTGAATTACAATTACAAGTTTCTTGAGTCGATGTAGAAGTTGAAAAATAGAGCACTTGCCACGTTGAATTCTATTTGTGAAAAGTTAGTACCCGCAAATATGCGTTCGTTTACAAATATTTTTAATTCCAGTATCTATTGCCTCAGCAGAGTTTAAGGAAAAAAATAAAGAGTTGTTTGCGCTTGTCAATGTCACAAGATAGTCAATCAAAACTTATGATTCTTTCAATTGAACACAAGCTAGTAAGACAGATGGATGATGAAAAACGTATCAGTTTTTCAGCTAAAAAAGCAAGAAAGATAAACATTCAATAGACTTCTCCCTTTATGTCATTTAAGAAACTAAATTGATGAAAACTCCTTTGACATTTTGCCAATAAAATATATCAAATGTAACAAAAATTCGATGCTAGGAATATTTTGAAATTTATCTTTTGGTATTGCAAATGGCAAAAATTTTCTGCTAGTACCCCTTGTACTTCTAATCTTGCTTGTTTTGAACTCGAGTGACCTTCACAAAATTATTATTTGTTCCTTATCTTTACCACGTGACTTATTGAACCAATCAGATTGCATCAATCTACTGCACAGAGGGCGTAAAGGCAGATTCACTGCTGCCGTCTTATGTGACAAGCCTGGTGAACTACTGTCATATATGATGTTATGCGGTAGTGGATTTAAAGGTCGCATTTGTGTCGCTTTTAACTAACACTTAGTTCTTTCTTTGCTCTTTATTTTAATTCGGTTCTACCTTTAAATTGGAAATACGACCTTTCAACTAAGCCTCAGTTACCCGTACATTATCATCCGTGAAAGTAGAACAAAGCGAGATGTCGTTTAAAATAAGTAAGAGTAAGCTTGCTGATCTGAAATTTGGATTACTTGAGGAGGGAAAAAAGTTTGTTGACCAAAATTGGCTGTATAGAGAAACGGCTTTGCTAGTGAATAACTTGGTACGGTACCAGAATTCGGATAAAGAACTCCTGCTCTCTAATGCTAAACATATCTTAAATTCTAGCTTTTGTAGTGAGTTATTCCCCTACAGTTTTCTTCTGTTGAAATGCAAATATTTGTGCCCTAAAGCTATTTTCAAACGATCAAAACATACGATCGTAACAGTGAAATGCATATCATTAACTGCAGCGAAACTGAGTTTGTTTTTATTCTTATGAAGTTGATTGTCATTGAAAACGGGGGCGTATGACGTCAGACCAAGAAGGTTCTTATGCCATTGCAAATTGCTTGGATTATAGCGCTTATGTACTGTATAAACTTGTACAGTTAATCAGAACGCATCGTTGATGTTGAAAGGACTCTTTCAAACACAATTGTATGAACAGATCGTATGATTTAAAACCAAGAATCGATCGACTTGTAACGTTCATCATGGCCGACAGATCGGGGTTCGTTAAATGTGACAGTCAAAGCTAGTGCCGCCGAGAGGGGGTAGCCGGGGCAACTGCCCCGGGGCCGAGCCATTTTGAGGGCCCGTAAGAAATTGAAGCTGTTTTATTCTGTTACATTTTGTAATGATATCAAAGTGAAGACTTAGAGTAATTACCTACTGCCTGCTTCTTTAGCTTTAGCACTGTTGCCTTAATTCCGCTTAGGCCCAATATCTTGTTTGAAAATTTAAAAAGTTAAGGGGGGGCCGTTTCTATTAGCTGGCCTGGGGCCTGTCCTAGCTGTCGGCGGCCCTGGTCAAAGCTTGTTCATCTTGGAAATTCCAGCATTGTGCTTATGCAGTTGAAGTTACCTCTCAGGGGAAGGACATAGTAAGGAGATGTTATGGAATGCTGTTGGAATGGAGACACTCTAACAGCATGAAACTTAACAAACAATTGACCTCAAAAACAAAATTAAATCTGTTAAATAAACACAGAAGAAGGATAAAGTGGCTATCCAATAAGATAACAGAGGCAAATTGTTACTACCATATCCGCAAATAAATCCTATTGTAAAGACGTTAGAAGTATTTTACATTCTAACGTGAAACCAGGAAACTTCATCAAAAAGCCTTTAACTTCATTGATTCAGTGCAGGTAAATTTAAAAATATTTACATTTCATATTTAAAAATTTTGCATAAAACGAAAATATTACTTAAATATTAGGCGAAATTTTAAATTTGTGGGGAAGTTCTCCTTTCGTAATTTTGTCAGTAAATTACTCCTCAAAGCTTATACAAAGCGTTCGAAATGTACCCAACCAAATAATGGACCTAATACCCATATCTAATCTTGTGACAAGTTTTACGATGTTAGCACAGTGTCCACCATTTACACAAAATACTGCATTTTTCCCCCGACTACTCTAGAGTACCGAATAATCGGGGGGTGGCAATAATCGGGATGTGGTGGAAAAGTTTTGGAAAGTTTATAATAGGGGGTTGGAATATGTTTGGAGGAGAAATGGGTGGGATTGAAAATAGAAAACACAATATAGCATCTATTCATATACAATTCGCATTTTTAAACTTTTCATTGCACTTCTATCCAAAAAATCATCATTTCCTGATTTTCAGATTCTCTAAATTTAATAATAGGGAGGTTGGAATAACAACTGGGGGGAGGGGCTGGAAGACATTCAAAAAATTAATAATCGGGAGTGGACGATTATTCGGTACTCAAGAGTAATCGGCCATTCCTTTAGGTATTCTTTAATCTCAATTTAATATTTTATCGATGATATTGGATTGAACCATTTCCAATAGCTTTGACGTTTATCGTACGTCAGAGTCTTGGTTACTGAGGCATAACTATAAACAGATAAAAACCGGATACTACACTACAAAATCTTTAATATTTTACATAGCACCGTAACCACGAGGGAATTTAATTAGAATGTAAGGGCTTTCAACAGATTTTTAAACAAAAACCGGATATTTCTTTTGGAGCCTTCAGGTAAGCTGAGAAGGCATCAGGTCTGTTGTTTCCTAACTCTACTGCAATGCAATAGCTTCAGTTAGTTATTGGCAGTGGTTTTCAACATTGTGTACTAGTTGCAAAGTGGACACCGTACATAATAAGTACATTCTCAGGAGTTCTAGAGTATGGTAACTTTTGCTATTTTAAACAGATTAGTTCATTTCAACAAATGTCACTTGCGTCATTTGACAGAGGGAGATTCTTGAATTACTTAAGCAAGGGTGGTATAAACACAACTTAGTTTTCTTTTTGAGTTGTTAGTAAATAACTCACCTTTTGACTCAAATTATAAAAAATAAGAAGTGGCCTACTCGACTTTCAGACTATAACTGGGTAGTTAGCAATGAATAAAATGAGTCTTGCCACCATTTATCTATGTCAAGCTCAGGATCCCACCGCTTTAGCTCCCTTTGAATTTTTTCATAAAACTTTTAAATCGCTGGTATCAATTTTATGGAATTCCTGTATAAATATATTTCTCCATCTTAGTGCCATCAAGTCGTGTTTGACTTCTGGTGACTTGCTGGATGCTTTCTCACCGCTTTCTCCTGTCTAAACTTTGCTGCCAAAGTTTCCCAAGGCGTTCTTCCATCAATTCCGTCATTCTGTCTATCAATCGGTTCCTCTGTCTTCAATGACGCCTCCTTTCTTCTGTCTTGTCAAGCATGGTGTCACTCTCCAAGCTGTTATGTCTCCTCACAACATGATCAATGTATCTCAAACTCTAACTTTGTATAATAGCTTCAATTGACATTTGAGGGTATTCTAAATACGCTGCACCAGCACCACAACTCGAATGCACCTATCAGCTTACTTTAACCCTTTCTTATCGTCCAAGTCTCATTTAGGTGCCTCACAACGGGGAAGATCAACCTCTTACGCAGCCTGATCTTAGTCTTATTTGATATGCCCCAATCGTTCATCATGCCTGTCACCTTTGCCATACTTGTCCACCCCATCCCAAGCTTTCTTTTAATTAGTTTTTCACAACCCCCGTTTTGATCAACAAGCACACTAAATTGTTTTCGAATCTCGACATATTCATTTCCTAATTTGAATTCTGCCAAGTCATCTTTTCTCATTACTTTTGTTGTTAAGGTACTTGAGGTACAGCTCTGTTGTTTTGCTATTCACTAGCACTTTCAAAAGTAGTTTTGTAGATCTCCTTTGCTTTCTGGATTGTGGTATCATTTGCACATACTAAGTTGTTTTACTTCTCTCCTCCTAGCTTAACACCTATTTTGTCCTCATTCAGGTCTACTGTCCTCATAATGTACTCACTATAAAAGTTGCATGGATATGGTGACAGAATTTAGTCGTGGTGAATCCCCTTTCCTATTGAAAACTATTCCGTATTTCCACATTATTTTCTCACTGTAACTTCTTGCTGCTTGTATAACGTCCTCAGTAGTTTATTTGCTGGACTATCATCTTCTGTAAGACATTAGACTACAGGTCATGATCCACGCATTCGAATGACTTAATGTAGTTACAGGTGTAACTTTTTCTAGTATTCTCTGGAAGTCTCCATGATCCATTTCAAATTAGCTATCTGGTCTCGAGTCCCTCTGTCTTTCCTCAAACCAGCTTGTAACTGATATCTCTCGCTCCATGTAAGGTGCAATTCTCCTCTGAAATGTATTTAGCACTATCTTACTGGTAAAGAAAAATAAACCAGATTGTTTGGTTATTGGCATATTCTTTAGTGTCACCCTTCTTTGCCTGTGGGATGTACACTTACCTTTACCTCGGCCATTTGTATTTATTCTAGATTTCTTTGCATAAGGCTATCACAACTCGGATTCCTTCGTCGCCTAATCATTGTATTAACTCTGTTGTTATTTCATAAATATCAGGATTTTTGTTTTTGTGTGAACTTGTATGGGTCGTATTTTCTAAAGTTGGGAATCGAACCTATACCACTTCCTCGTGAATGGAAGTCAGGTCGTACCTTTTGCTTAAAGAAGATTGAAATTTTCTTTACCGGGGAGGGACTTTGCTTTGATTTTCAGACGCCATATTATTCGTTTATTTCTGTTTTGCAACCTAATTCTTAGTGAAGGAGTTGATAGGGTAATGATCAAACTTAAGAAAGCGAGCATGCAAGCGTGCTGTTATCAACAAAACAATGTCGACGGAAGATAGCTGTTTCATAGCCAAACATGTAGTGCTAAAGATAAAAATGACTGTTATTTTCCTTATCAATTTCTTAGCTCTCTATCAGCCATGTGGACTAATTATGCATATTGTCTTGTTTGATGTAATGAAGCACTAATTTCCTCAGAAGAGCGTGGTCAGGAACTCGATGACTATATCTATATCTGACGCTAGAAAAGCTTCAATTTGTATACACTTTAAGATAAACATAACCTCAAACGTAAAGCTTCATCGAGCAGCATTTATTAGATAGCTTGTCGGAAAATGAAGAAATTAAACAATTGTGTATTGCGGGTATGGATTATAAAGCATCACCTTTAGCCATAAACATAAATTTTTACAAATGATCGTTCGGCAGTCGTTCAGATCATTCATCGAAGACCCACGCTCATGCACATCGCATCATAATGGGTTCCAGTCTACTTGCTTTATTGTGTTAAGGCTTTTGACCAGCTCTGACTTTTTCTTCTGAAGCTGTTTCTCTTGGCTTCTGTCCAAAAGTTACCAATTGTTTAAAATAATAACCATCTACGACACTTTTTGGATGACACTGATAACATGTACTCTTCAGAATACGGTAAGAGATAACAATATAGAAATTCTGCCGTTGGTCAATTTCAATCTTGCCTTACACTACAAACTCCCTGCAGGTAACATCTTCAGTGAAAGGTTTCGTTGCTCATCCAGCTCTTTTACAATCCTCTTTAATGTCTGGAAAAGCAACAGTTGTATCTGCAAACAAAAGAAATTTAAAATCAGACAATTAACGAGTCTTTTGATTTCCTTTTGTAGAAAGTTCCAGTTATCAGAACAAATTAACCTCAGGGGGACCAAAAAATGGTTCTAGTAAACGAATGTTTGAGTTACCCGAAGTTCGAGTAAAACGGAGATTTCTACGAGAAAGAATTAACAAAGGCTCAAAGGATCCGAGAAAATAGTTCAAGATAATGAAAATTCGAGTTATCCGATA
>JANTCA010081369.1:0-35898 GCA_024741275.1 Chironex yamaguchii
ATTTGAAATCAATGAATTAGTACGTTTTGGTAGGCCCAATAAGGCCACTAGTTCTATTAATCACAATTTGGTAGTCAGTCATGTGGCCTTGGAGTATTTCCGAGTCAGTCCACGTCACATTTGAAATCAATGAATTAGTACGTTTTGGTAGGCCCAATAAGGCCACTAGTTCTATTAATCACAATTTGATAGTCAAGTGGCTTTGGAGTATTTCGGACACACGCAGTTCAATATTTTCCGAAAAAGTTCGGCCTTTTCTTATTTGCTTGATCAAATTCTCATGCAACGTGCACGATATCGCCATGTTCCATCTCTTCTTCATGAAGATTGGCAAACATAATGCTGTTGAGCAGATTTGTTTCTGCTTTCGCACGAATCCGGGACTTTAATCTTCGCATGGCTGTAAATTTTCTTTCTGCTGATGATGAAAACAGTCAAATTGTTCAGTAAATGCGTAATTGTGCATCAACTTGCTGTATGTATTCTTTGCATGATGGTTGATCGTTGATTATATCAATAACTGAACTGATTTTATTCACTCCCATTTTTCTTTGAGCCTGTCGTGTTTGCTACCAAACATCCTGAAAATAAGATGGTCTTATAAGTTTACTTAAAAGGCAAATCATGCCCCCACTACCCCCGTTAGCTGAAGGCAGGGACTTTCGCCCCCGCTTTCCCATGCAGCAGTCGTCCTTGGCTAACACCACGCTTACTAGTTTGAATTTGGGAACAAAAAATTTGCTTTGAAAGCTTGCAGTTTAGACAAAGAACTGAACCACGAAAAAATGTTGTTTTTCAACTTTGCGTTATTCCTAAATTTTTTTATCGCACAAACCGTCACAGACGCCCAACGTCAGAGCTTCACTCTGCATGGAGTGTGTTGATTTCCGCAAATTTTTGTCGACGAAAACAGTTGCGCAATAATGTGGGCCGTTCGAGATAACGAGGAATTTCAGAATTAAATCGATATTTATGTTAATTGGTTATGCGGTTGGTCAAATTAGATAAAAGGTCCGCTTTAAATCGTCAAAATTATGTCCTATCAAATTACAAATCAAAATGAAGATACAACTGAGGACAGCCGTACATAAGACTTTGTAAGCATTTAATTGCGAGGAAGACTATCACACGAATTAGCCGTAGAAAAAGGAAAATAGAGTGGATTTAATAATTACTTGATAAAACCATATAGACACCGAAGAAGCCACCACCGTGTCAATAACCACTGTTCCCTTCCACTACAATGGTATAAATGTCCTTTCAGTAAATTGATAGGGAACACTGTTCTTAATAATTTTCGTTTCAAGTTCAGACTAGTAAAATAATTAATAAACTAGAAGAGATAAAGCTTTTAACTTAGATTAGTTTCCAAAGATTATGAAATTAGTCACTATAACAAAAGTATGAAAATCACTCTGTCTAACATAACTTATGCCTGTCTCTCACATAGTATCATCCTCAACTCAGTTTTCTTTTTCAAATGTGTTGTAATTAAAACGTAGGCCTTGCTCATTATTCACTATGATGTTATCTTTAAACTGTATGAACTGCACACAATGGTGCAGTGGGGGAATTTGGGGTTCTGGATCCCCTTCTTCTGGAAACGATGGCTCACGATATTCGTACAAAAATGTAACAAAATTGATAACAACGATTTCGTGAGCTTGGTCATGGCCAATTATCCGAATTTATCCCTCACTTTACCCTTGCTGTACCGTTACTGATTTGACATGTATCCTGTAAATGTAATGGAATTCTCAAATATTTTTTCGTGCGTGAGCACAGGAATGACTGAAATTAAACACGACTTTGCACTCATCCCTACTTACACTCGCATCCGGCTGAAATTTTAACCTTCATATTAATACATGTTATATTGTTAGTCCCCTGTGAGCAGAGTAGCAACAGAAGCCCATGAAAGTGATCTTATTTAAGCCTACAAGGACAAAAAAATCGAGACCAAGGAAACGAGAAATTTAATGGACGAAAACAAATATGAAACAAAAGTACCAAATAATATTCATCATGGGGAGAAAGCATTTACAAATATGAAACAAAAACACGTAACATAAATTTTAAATATCTTAATTCTTAACTATGTTTAATCGTTCTTATGACCAAGAATCTAGAATTCAGACTGAGGAGGAAGAGGAAAAATGTAGACCTGAAGCCCAATCTGGGTTTTTATTGCTCCAATTACAACATGTTTTAATAATGGCCTTTAGTTGTTCGTAGTACTAATGGTGACTCCTTAACCAGTTTGCCCCCGGATAAGAAAGAACTAGTAATATGTACCAAAAAGGAGTTGAAATGGCCTTCGTTCAAATTCGAAATTTTAAATTTCGTTGTAAGGCCAAACATAATCTAAAGGTCTCCAAGGAATTTGAAAAAAACCCGAAACATCGCCATCTCATGTCATAAAGTAGAAGCTTGACAGATATTGTACTCTATAATAAGAAATTAAGAGCTTACGTAAATAAGGAAAGATGAATTTCAAAAATGAACACGACTTGTCTGAAATTTGCAATATCAATTTTACGGAAATACAATTTAGAAGCTTTTTTGAGCTTTTAGAGACGATCAATATTGAAATATTTTTTTCGTCACCCAACCATATTTTAGGAATTCTTGGCCTCCCTACCATTAATATCGTGCTGCGGCTCCAGGAATACACTGGTTACACTTCTGGAGTCCTGACAACAATCCTCAAATCCAAAGAAATCGACTGTAATGACGTTGACAATTTTTACGATAAAAATTATGTTCAGTAGTTGCCCTTCTCTTATTAAAGCACCTTCCCATATTACAAAAATTGGAGCAGGAATTTCAAGACAGATATTCTACGACCATATGAAATTATTGCCTCACTTGTATAAGACAAGAATGAGTTAACTTGTTTGACGAGGTCAACATATCCTATTCGCTGCCATCTTGTAACGTCATACAATAGCAACCACCCGCTTAGCAACAGAAAATTGTTCTAACAAAACAGAAATTCACTGTAAACTACAGGGCAAAGCCGAACGAGTTCTGTCACACGGGCGAGTTTCGAGGGCTTTTGTAAGTTATTGAGCTTAGGTAGAAGATAAATTACAACGTGTAGGTAGGTTTTAGGAAATCTTTAGATATTTTTCTTGATTAGAAGGCGTTTGAAAACTGCCTTATTTGATGTTCGGTAGATGGGTTTTTGGTGTCTATTAGAACAACGTAGTGTTTCATCTTTCAGGGAAAAGGCTCTTTAGTCCCCGATATTTAAGGATCTTCTCTCGTTGCATTAGTTATTGAAAAATATTTTCTACCTCTATGATTTCCATGCCACTGCTTCCGTGAAGTTATTTTCTCCTCTGTACCTTAATATTTGTGTTGCATTTTGTATCTTAACTTGCTTCCTGCATGGATTATATTTAGTTTGCAGTTTCTTCAATAGGCAGCTAGATACAACGGGCTCTAAAAGTAAACAAGCACTCTTGGATAAAATCACATGCCCTTTTTGAATTTTTGTTGGTAGAATGTGAAATATCGCAAGGTTTAGCTCATGTTTACTATCAATACGTTTGTTTATTGTTGTGGATTCAGTCTTGTGTAAAAGTCAATCTAATTTTGGTGCCATTACAGCTAGACTTGGTATAAAATATAACTTTTGGTGCTTGCATGTTTGTTCACTTGTTAAGATTTAATACCGTACTCTGTATATATTGATGTTTTAGCAAGATTTTCTGGGACGTTTTTATGTCATGGAAATCACTAATTTGACACTTTCAGTACTTTTACAATTTATCATGATTGATTCATATAAAAAATACCACAATGTGCAGCTTCCAGCCTATGTCCCATGAGTATTCACTACGCCTGGCTATCCGGGGATGCGGTATTGTCCTGGGTGTCTTTTACTTAAAATTTCTAAGCGGGGGTCAGTTTTAAGAAAAGTTCTGAAGAAAGTTTCAAAAGTGTGAAAAATTTCCAAAGCAGGATAAAAATAGCGACTCTGACCAAATAGGATGATATTGTTTCTGAATGTCTGTAATAGAGGTTGCACACTAATAATAAATTATCAGAGATTTCATTCAATAACCAACTTGGTCTAGACTGAATAGTTTTCTTGCAAAACGCACCATGAGAGTCTATTCTTGACCTTCTTCTACGTATTGTAGACTGCTTTAGTGCGACTGGGCATTTTGCCATACCCCTAAACTGTTTTGATCTAAAGGACATTGCAAGTTGTGCTTGCAGTACTACAAAACATTGATCAAGTTATTCTAAACTAGGGTGTATTTGCGAGGAGAAATCTAGGTTGAAACAAAAATTCGAAATTTAGCACACCTCAATACACATTTTCATGCCTCACCGTCATTGGGACAGGATAGGGTGGAAGTGCACTCCATTAAATTTCAACTTGACGTACAAAATCCTTTTTTTTTTCGGGTTAACTGCCTTTTGGATTCCGTTTGCACCTTTCTTGGTTTCGGGACCCATGTCCAACCGGGTTTATGGCGTAGGTAGACTGCAGGAAACCTAGCTCAAAAGGCAGGAATTTAGGCATACGTTAATTGAATATTAAAGACATTTATATGTGATAACTTGATGTATAAGTTTTAGAGGTCAGTGTGATTAAAATGAATGAACAAGCCTCTTTTTATTTCATGTGATTTCAGTGAGCCAAGGATAGCGTTTTCGTCGTTTAAAACAGGAAATATTCTGAGCTTTATAAAGAAATTTATTAGTATTTGTGTAATACTTTCCTACTTTTGTAGTGTAGAGGACTTTGACAGTCCAAGAACAGTGAACGTAGCTCCTAGCACGTCAACTCCAGTCAAAATACTATCTGCGCTAAGTTTATTAGAACCACGTGGCAAGATTTGTTTTGTTTTCACGTTGTTTATGACGACGTAACGATGCCGCAGCGTATTGTACTTGCGCCCAACAGACACCAGAAAAATATTGAAACTAACTATAAGAACGATGAACAATACAGGATTCCTAAACTGGTTCCAAGTTTCTTAGGTTTCTGCTCTGTTACATGGCTGATATCACTTCAAGGTACAAAGATAATTCATGCTCATAGATACTATTAGCCTTCATTAGTCCTGTTTTACTTTGAATCGTTAATGATGGCACTTTTTAACAGAAAGGACCGACGGTAGTACTTTTAGGGACAAGCCTGGAAAATTCAACCTGTAGACGAATTCGAACCAGGTCCCTCTGGTTTCTGAGTGTGGGTATGCCAACGGTACCCAAATGCCTACCCTTCATTTTGCTATATTCCAGTTAACATGTGACATTTTATCTCATGTTTTCAAACTACATTTCACTCTCTCCTACTAAAGTTTATAGTTAGCCTGTTGATGTATGAGTTTTCACAAAATTGAGCTGTTTAAGATTTATTTAGGACAATATTTTATAATCTAGCAAGAACACAATGTCAATAGCATGTTGATATCGCATTCTAAATTTGGTAGCAATTGTCTTTAAGTCAACTACAAACTCATTTATAGACGCTTAGATAAGATAATTACAAGGCACAACAGCAAAACTGCTGTAATTTTGCTTTGTCTTTACTGTAATGGTACCAGTTACAGCTGTCTACATATCATTTTTCAGGTAAAGAACATAATAAGCGTTTTCAAATTTACCAATTTCTTTGAAGTGGAAAAATGAAATTGGAGCCTATTTTTAGGTTATATGCTCAAAATTGTTGTCCAAAGGTCTGTTATCACTTATAACCTTTACTAATAAATGCAATTTCCTTTTCTTAAGAGGTCATTACAGACTGAAAGTCACCATTTTGACCCGAGTTATGAATATGTGCACCTGCTATCTGAAAGAAATTATCCATCTCCAAAAAAAACAATAGTTCTGTTTTGGCGCGTGCTTTTCCTCTTTTGTTCTTACTAGTTTTTAAGTCATAATGACGTTAATGAGATATATTTTTCTAACCCCAAATTTCTTTATCGCGAGATAATTATGTTAAAGCGGAGAGAAGTCACAAATGTTGCTTTTCACCCTACTCGTGACGAGATACAACTTAAGGTTTTAACAAGTTCCGTAAGCCACGTCCAAGAAATAACGCGGGTTAGCCTGCAGTAGACTCCTGACACGATTTTGCAAACAGATGTTAAAGAGTAAAAGATTGAATTTAGAAACTTCAAGTAAGGGAACAGAGCAGGACTATTCAACTCCTGACCCATGGGCCTAAAATGGCCGTGGACCAGTTCGTGATGTCCGTGTAAGTGACATTAAAGACATTGACCCTCATGTTTTGGAAGCCAGGGGAAAGTGTTTATTGAAACTGACATGGGTAGCCTTGTAAAACTAGCATAGCCCTATATTTACGAATAATGTACTGTTTTAAACTCCTTGTTCCTTTGTCTGAAGAGGCATGCAAATCACAGCCAAATTTATATCTATGATAACAATTAACACATAATTGGGACTTATTGTAAGTTTTCGAAATTAGAGTTAATACTCATAATTAATTCTGCTAAATCAGTAATTTTGGAAAGTCTCATAAGTAAGTTTAGATTTCATAATTATTTCCCCTATGTAAATGAGTATAAATTATTACATAACATTGCTGGTTTTACAAGGGTGCAATAAGTAAACAAAGGTTTAGACATTCAATCGTACTGAACCCGAATATCGTGAGTTACGAGAATTAAGCAAAGAAAAGTTGCTTTCTTGTATGTGTCTAGGCGGATAAATGTTTGATTAGTCAGGATTAGGCAGTAGTCGTCAGTAAATCATCAAACTCTCGAAATAAATGCTTCAGGTTTAAATACAGCAATGGATAGAATGCTGTTTCCACATCCCTAGTAGTACTACCCTCTGTTTCTCTGCAAAAAATTATGGTAAAAGTAAATTATGTCCACAACGCCCATAAGAACGATGTAGCTGCTTAGCCTCGAATGAGAAAATGTAGATTGAATGAAAGATTGTGTCGGTTTGGCAAGAAAACAGGGTTTCCTTTTCTTTCTTATTAGCCACTGAAACCTCCAACAGTATTACCGTGACGTTTGGGCGGAATAAATTTACGAAAGCAGGGAAATCTGCGGTCCAGTTTTTCGTCATAATATATTGTGTTGTACTGCTTGCGTGATAGTTCAAAATTCTCAATTAAGTAGAAACTTTGACCTGCAGAGTGACAAATTACTGTATCTGCCTACAGTAAAGTACCTTCTGAAATGGAATATGCAAGTCCTTTTTGTCATAGCAGCAAACTGTCAACCGAAAAAGAGAAAGGACCGAAGCCCCCACTTTTTGAAGAAAAGGTCCATGACATTTGTACACAAAAGGAATAAAGTTGCAAGAGTATTGTCAAAAGCTTGTAGCAAATGGGATCGATAAAGATACCTCCTAGGACCCCCCAAACATCAAGACCTTCAAAATAAAAGAATATTTTTCTGCTTGACCCTATTTTATAAATTTATAAGATAGGTTTCGTCCGAATTCCTTCATCTGTCAATGTGATTTATGCAATGTGAACTTCCATCTTGAATATTAGGATTCACGCTGAACCGTATGTAACATGGAAACTGATGGATCCTGGGAATTAGCCCCAGTGAATTACTTTCTGACCTGATCTGACAATCTATCGCTGCCAGGTTCATATTTCTCTCTTGATGGAGAATCAGGACGGAACTCTTCCGTGGTTATGTTTCTGGCTGGAAACTTACCAAATTATATCTTGATTATACTGTTAATAGTAAATGACAAAACTCAAATAGTATATGATAACATCCTTTATTGACTTCTAAATTAATTAATTGATTTATCAATTTATTTCTTCATCTATTTGGTTCGATACCTTGTCTTCCTGTCTCGCTCTTTATACATGACGTGCTGTTAATTAATGATTGTTTTTATAATGATTATTGTAGGTATAGTGCACCAATCCTCTTATCCACATAAGAGGATTAGACCACTATACCTCTGTAAGCATGGTCTTACTTATTTTGTCGACAATTGTCGTCACATTATGTCAGTGACAGCTAGATTAAATTAAATATTAAACAGGGATGTAGAGCCATTTGCGGATAACACAGTCCACCTCAACGGTTTATTAATACTTACGCTACTGACTTGACATGAGTAATTTAATCAACCACGTTGCTGCTTATCGACGCAACAAACGCAGACGTTACTATTCACATCCTTGCCCGATTGCTAAACAAACTTCAATTTGCCTGTAACAGATTCCTGTTGGTTTTAATGCTTTCTTTTAACCATTCTAATGCAGATAGAAATTATACAGTATCGTAACATTTTGTTATCATTTCCAAAGTTGTGGATGAGAAAATGTTCTTATGACTTGCTACGCTTCTTATTATTATTAGACATTTGTCCCACTTGAAATGGGGTCTGTCGCTTTTATCTTCGACCTCCAGATGTTCCTTTGCTAAGCATCTTCTCTCCTCACTCCGATCTCATCCATGTCTTCTTTAGCACAATCCATCCAATCCTATGACTTGCTAAGCTATTTACTAAAAAAGTAATTATGACTGACAGAGGTTTCCGGTGAGCATTTTTCAAGGCGTCTAAGTTGGATCATGAGTTGAAGTCTCCTGCTTCTTCCAATTGCCTTACTAGTTCTCAACCTATCAACTTCCTTCTTGCTAAGTCCGGCAGATTTCTCCTTCAGATATCTTCAAAATGACACTAATATTGTGCATTTATAGCAGAGGTGCTCAGGATTTTTTGGTATGTGAGCTACTTTTAAAATGACTAATACAAAGATGTTAAATATATGTTTACTTGTAAATGTATTGAGAATTCTTACATGTCCAATGCAATTCGATGTAACGTGCACATCATCATGAGCTAATATTGCCACAACACAATTTAACTATTTACATGTTTGTAATTACTAGAATGATGATTACTGCTCTGATGACTTGCACTGAATGGAATCAGTCAAAGATGCGACATACCCAAAATGCCCTCGCAATCGACTGATTGATGGCAATCGACGTAATGACCACTCCTGATCTATAGCTTCTAAAATGTACTTCATTGTTAGACAATGTAAATCTTAGATTCCACTTCAGTTAGGAATAGGCTGAAATATTATTCACTTCTTAGGATTTCTGATAAGACAGGAAAGTAATTGGCGTTGTAGATAGTTTAAGTATATTATGTAGTGCGAGCCTAACTACAGGTTTTAGTCACTTATATAAATTCTACTCGTTTAGTTGAGGATGAAATTGAGTTTCTACCTGTTTTTTTTTAAAAAATAAGCAAAAATGTAATTTGAAACAACCTTGCTGTTTTACTTCTGTTAGAAATTGATTGAAGTTAACAAATGACACGATATCGAGTCACTATTGGCTGGCTGTTACGAAATTTCCAGAATTCCAGAGAACATCTTAACACACAAACTTTTGTGAATATTTATGTGTATAGATCTTACAATGCAGATATCAGGATCACATTGCAACATTGTAAAACCGCAAGGTTATTTGAGAAACGTGTAGAACAACATGCGAAAAATTGGACTATTCTAGTCGTCTTTGACAAATAGGATCAAAATTTCGATGAACGGACATCGAGAGTGTAGAAACTGTAGACAATAATCATTATATTCGTCGTCAATGTCTTCGTCATTGTTTCTTTAATCAAATTTCCTCTCCCCCCCTCTCCAACAAAAACTCAAGTGCACCCCCTCCAAATACCTCATTTTAATATCTAGTTACAATTAAGATATGTAGCACACGGATGTGATAACGAACTTTGTCTGACAATACCCTATACAACGACATTGATACAAGCAGTGCTATCTTGATAGTCCATCTAGGAGTTCACGACGTCATGACTCCAGTAGGACAAAGGCCACTATAAAAGAAATGGTGACGTGTATCCTCGAGATTCATGCATTCTTTTATAGCTTAACCAAGGTCCTTATCAATCATAGATCTTCATAGTTTGATTTCCGCGGTACTTTTTTCATTTTGAATACTTGTTATGACCAAATTCAAAGAAGGGTAGTTGTTACTTATGATAAATCTTTCGATGGTTTGCCCAAGTTGAGATGAGAATGATTCTTTGACTTATGCCCTTATGAGTTGTCTTGAAATGAACCTTAAATCGTTTTTTTTCTGAGAAACAAATCTTGCGTACAGAGCTTGGGGTGAACCTGCGACCTTCTGCTCACCGGGCAGATGCGCTGACATCTGAGCTACCGGGACATAATTTCTCAGAGGTGAATTTAGGAGTCCATGATTTGATGATTGCGTCACGGCAAGAGCATTGAAAAATAGAATGCAATCATGGCTTCGAGAACTCTGAGGTGATCTAGCTACTAGACCTGTGACGAACTGCTTTAATAAAGACCTGAACTAAGATGGTTCACAGGACCTAAGAGTAAGCAAATCTCTTTTAAGTCCTTCAGGAGAGAACAATACTCAAAGTATGCCAGGTATTCCAAAGTGGGAGGGCATTTATAGATTCCTTAACTAAGCAATAGGCAGCTGTCTGAACATTCCTAAGATATCTGTTATTTCTGAACATAGTAATGTCAATCTTTTGATAAAAGTTTGGTCTAGGAGGAATTACCCAAATATTTGAGGAAATTACAGTAGCAAACTGTTTCAAGCAAATAAGGAGTAAGAGGAATCTCAGGTATTTCAAAATTGAAATGTTTCTTATAGATTTCGGTTGTTAGGGTTTAGGCTAACTTTGCCCTTTACTAATGAAAACAGCATTCTGTACACCTTGAAAATACTGTTTATGTCAATGCAAAATAAGACGATACGTTTGCCCATTCGCAAACTTATCTTAGCTTGGGAGTTTTTAGGGCTTAGCTATTGTAAGATGTTTTGTGAACGAGGCCTATGAACTATTTTCACCAATGCTTTATTTTTGCAAAAAAAACAAAAAAATCTCATAAACCATATTTAAAGCCCTGGCCACGTACTTTCCCTCGTTGATACACCGCTAGTAATCATCGACTGGATACCAGGCCATCAGGAATCAAGTGAGTATTAATAGGGATACCATGATACCAAGATACTCATTGTGTTGACGAAATTTTTCGCCACTTCGATGACCAGGAAAGCTCAATGCCAACCAAACTGAATAGCCTGTTTTCTAGGGCAAGATATATTTTCCAATAAAGTAAGATAGCAATTTTGATGGTTACAACAAATACTGAAAGAACAGCTACAGTATGATCTCTCGGATTTCAATTAAAATAAGTCACAGTATATCTCAATTGTATCATGAAAATCTAAATTTCCTGATCGAGACCGCGATGCAAAAGCAAATAGCTAGGAAAAAGCATTTTATTATGACTGGCACTGCATTTTTAGATACAGCGACTTCGGAATCGAATGTCTGTCAGCCAAAGGACTCTGCTTTCATAGAAGAGCTTAAAGACGCGGAAATATCATCTGCCTTGATCGATGGGAGATACCATCTAGTATAATCTCCTCTTATTAAAAAAATTGTGAATTGCTGATTTTAGTTCACTGTGTAAAACTTGGATGACTACAGGAGTGCAAAATGGATTTGACAGGACGCTTAAGTTCCACCATGACCCCTAATATCGCCAATTCTAAGCGTTGACACGTTTACTTATATGATTACTTTTTCTCGATCTTGATTTTTCACGGCCTCACGCTATCGATACATTTCTCTACGACAGGTACATTGTAAACATAATGAGATTGTACTTTCGATTGTCAAATATCTGATCAAGAAGATTAGGAGATAAAATATCCCTGATTCGTATTCATCATCTACCGTCCATTTAAGCAATCAATTGCAGTGTCTACAACATAATCTACCTGTCCTAATGGAATACAGAACAGAAAATATACTTTGGAATTTAGACTATTGTATTTTTCTCTAGCCGAGGTAACGGTTTAATAAACGACTTATAGAAATAACTGAGAGATAAACAACTCGTAACGTAGCAAGTGCAGTACTTAACTGGCGTCACCCACTTAACACTCAGCTAAACAGTAACAAGCTGGCCATTGACGAACGATGCTAATTGTTAATTTAGTTATTTATTTATTTATGGAGAATTTCAGAACTTTTGTGAACTTTAAAATACCCTAAAGACAATTTTGACAAAACGAACCCAGTATAGTATGTATCTGCAAACGTTAGCGAAAGAGGGCCAAGCTATCCTAAAAGTTACCCCATGATGTATCCCCATCCGTCAAGAAATCATATAGGTGGGGGGCTGGCGACCCTGTGGCATCGTATATTTCAGGGATATTTTCCAGGATTTTGTAAGGTCTTCAACTCTTAACTGGTCAAATCTTAAAAGAGGACTTCATACATTCCCTTCAGCCAAAACTATGGTTGCAGAAAATTAGGAATTTGTAGCATCCTAGAGCACTGAAATAAATTATAACTATGCATTAAGTGTAAATTCATGACAATGTGACTGATTTGTTACCCTTTGACCTATGCCCTTAGGAGTTGTATTGTAATGAAGCTCAGACTGTTGCTTTTTAGAGAAACAAATCGGACTTCCAGGGCGGGGCCTGAACCTGCGACCTTTTCCTTAGGGGGCAGATGTTCTGACAACTAAGCTACTGGGACGTTGTTTATCAGAGGCAAATTTTAAGAGTTCATGATTTGTTGACTGCCTCACTACAATACCAATCAACAAGGTTTTAAACCGAATACAACCTAAATTTAAGCTTCTTAATTAAACTTTTACTTCTATTTTTGCCTTATCACATCGAATATGTGAAATATATTAAATACCATTGTCATCTGTATTCCCTATTTGTCCAGGATGTGTCTGTCGTGGACCTTCACTGCTCCTTTTCTTGGAGATTGTCCAAATGTTCTGAACATTTCTGTACATCCACTTGCTAAAAGTGTCGATTGATTTAATTCCATGCCTCCCTTTGTCTCTTTTTTCTACGATCTTTCAAGTGACAACAAGACATTCCAGTCTTTTGGTTTTGATCACGTATTTGATCAGAGTTTTACTGGCGTTTCCTTATCATTGCGATTATGCAATTTTTCTTTCCTGATCTTGTTAACTCGATCTTATCTATAACGTGACTTGTCCAGGAAATTCTTATCATTCCAGGAAACATTCACATTTCAGCTTTCAGTTTTTTCTTCGTAGCACCTGAGATAATCAAGCATTCGTAATCATGCCTAAGGATTGGGTATTCATTGCAAATCATAACTATTAACTGAGTTCCCATTGTTAACTTCCAATCGTTAAGACTATCATACATTTTCTTCGTGCAGTCCTTCGCCATGCCAATCCTTTTTTGATTTTTGCATCACATCTTCAATCTTCTGTAATAGTGTTAGGCATGTTCACCTGCTTATTATTGTTTGTCTTAATCATCCAAATGCATCAAGGACCTTTGGGCTTTTTACTATTTACCATACATTCTGTTTCTTGCAATTGTTTGACATTCCGTTTTAACATTTGACACTCAGTTTTGTCTATTGGTGCTTATCTATCAGTGCTTGTAACATCTCTTTATTTTACTACAAAGCAGTGACATCTTTGGAGGTTACGAGCCTTGGATGGAATAGAGTTTGCGAGAGTCCTATGATGTCTTCGATCAATGTTTAGTGAGTTACACTACAGATGCCTCACCCTAGAGAGCAACGGGTGGAGCAAACGGTATATACAAGTAGATATTAGGATATGATGTAAACAACAGAGTTAATTTATAAGACTTTAACAACAAAAGGTTATGAATATGTGGTTTGAGACCAATGCTTATATAATATACTCAACGTCCTGAACGTAAATTATGGTAGTTCTCCTTGTGAGGAGTTATCGGAGGCAGAGCAGTGAATCGGAGTACTTGGAGGATGTGGACATTCCATAAAGGCAGGTGTAAGATGATCAATACTGACTGTAGTACATTTACCACGTAAGTCTATACTGCAGAATTTCTCTGAATAGGAGAGTATTTTGAATGGGCCAGTGTATGGGGGAACAGCATCCTTTCGTAAAAATACGTGTGTAGCAGCCAGGAAACTTTGTGAAATGTGGTTGATGGCTTGGGGGTGTAGCAGACATCTGTTATATTGCCTCACGTAAACGTTCAATATAATCCATTGAGGGTAATTGGTCGTGGTCCCGTGAAGGGTTAACAAATTGTCCAGGTAAACGAAGAGTTCAGCGTAAGAACATCCCAAATCAGCTTTGACCGTAGCACGGATGCCAAGAAGAACTAGTGGTAGGGATTCAGTCCATCAGTTGGGAAGACGTTGAGTTTTTAAGGCAGATTTTAACATGCGACTAAAGCATTCAGCTAAGCCATTGGCTTGTGGATGGTTATCAATAGTTCAAATCCGAGTTGTACCAAGCAAGCGAGTGAAGTGAACAAATAAGACTCAAATTGGCTACCATGGTCAGCTGTGATAGTGGAAGGAGTTCCAAAAGTTGCAATCCAGTTTTAACGAATGCTTTGGCAACAGTTTCGGCAGAAATATCCCTCATAGGTACTGCTATTGGTCAATATGTGAAACGGTCAATACAAGTGAATAAACAGAAATAGCTATTTGAAGGAGGAAGAGGACCAATGTGGAGATCAATGTGGAGATGATGAAATCTGGCATCTGGGAGGGCAAAGTTCCAAGGGGTGCACAGGTATGGCGATGAATCTTTGCTCTCTGACAGAAGAGACAGGATCGTGCCCAAACAAAAGCAAAGTTTTATTCCAGGCCATACATAACGAGACGCAATTAATTTCTGCATAGCTGGAATGCCTGGGTGAGATAAGGAATGCAAGGCATCAAAAAAGGGACGTCAAAGGGTAGAAAGGATCAGGGGTCTTGGAGTACCAGTAGGCATATTACACTTGATTGTAACAGAACTGCTCGGTAGGGGAACATCTGCCAATTTCAGGCTAGGCATACTGGGAGTGTCTTGGAGGGTGTGATCAGAGATTTGGTGGGAGGCCATCTGTTAAAAATCAATAGGAGGGGTTGACAAAATTGTGAGGGTATATCATTCAATGCGTGAAAGAGAATTGGCAACCACATTGTCAGTCTCTTAAACATGTAGAATGTCATTGGTAAATTGGGACAAGTAATCCAAATGTCGAATTTCACGGGGTGAAAAATAATTGGAAGTGAAAGACAGGGCATGGATGAGTGGCTTGTGGTCTGTTGAAACAAAAAATTGCAGTCCTTTCAAAAAGTGACGAAAATGACGAATAGCGAGGTAGAATTCCAATAATTCAGGACCAAAGGTGCTATATTGAGTCTCTCGGGGCTGCAAATGACTTGGGAAGAAAGCTATAGGATGGAATGCACCATCCGTGTGTTGCTGAAGACAAGCACCAAAAGCAACATTTGAAGCGTCCATTATCAAAGAAAGTGCTCCATCAGGAACAGGATGGATTGAGTATAGTTTGAGCTAAGTGAGCTTTAATGGACGTAAAAGTAGCAAGTGCATTCTGTGGGAGGTGGAAACCAAGGAAGGAGTGCTTTGTAGACAGGAGGTCTGTAAGAGGTTGAAGCAAAGTTGCACAATTTGGGATGAAATGACGATAAAAATTAACAAGACCTGGACTTTTTCAGGGAAGGGAGTGATGCCTTGTGGATGGATATGATGACCAAGAAAATCCAGGGATGGAGAACCAAACTGACATTTGGTAGGATTGATCACAATGCCATGTGTAAGCATTGGAACACAAGCTGAAGATGATGAAGATGTTCAGAGGAAACTGCAGCAAGATGGTCGTCAATATAAGCATAGACAAAGTGAAATGTCTGTGCAGCATTATGTAAACCAAAAGGCATGTGAAGAAATTCAAAGAGACCAAAAGGGGCGATTATGGCAGTCTTTAGGGCATCGGGAGGCCCTACTGGAATTTGGTGGTAGGCACGCCCCAGATCAATTTTGGAGAAAATAATCTTCTCATGAAGGTTAGTTGTAAGGTCCTGTAGATAAGGGATGGGATAGTGATCAGTGACAGCTCTGTAATCTCCACAAGGGCGCCAGATACCTGGGTTCTTTTTTGAACCATGTGCAAAGGAGAGGCCCATGGGCTGCTAGAGATTTGAATGATGCCAAGCTGGAGCATGTGATCGAACACAGCTTTTGCTACTTGCAGTCAATAAGGAGCAAGGCGTCGAGAAAGAGCAAAAACAGGAGAGCCATGAGTGGTGATATGGTGAGTGATGGAGTGCTTAATCAAATTTGCCTTGTAACAAGGATTAGTGATAGCAGGAAATTGTCGGAGAAGCTCCAGGTAAGGTGTTGGAACAGTAGGAATTGAAAATACTGGACTACAGGATAGCGAGGAAGAGGAGATGCCAAAACTTGTGTTAATCGAGTCGTAGTGTCAACGAGTCTTTGGTGGCGAACATCCACTATTAGCCCAAAATAACCTAAAATGTCTGCACCAATAATTGAGGGTCGGGATGTCGGCAACAATAAAAATCGATGGAAAAGAGCATAGTAGGCTAAGGTCAAGGGTAAGGGGCCTTTGTCCAATTTTGTTAGAGATGGTGATTAACAACTTGTAATTTAAAGGATGAAGGATTCGTCTTGTTTTGGGAAGTGGCACATAAAACGCTGACATCTGCACCAGTGTCGACAAGAAATTTCATGCCATCAGATTTGTTAGTATTATAAAATAGACAACTTCGAGGAGGAATGCTAGGCTGACTTGTCTTCAGTAGCTGGCAGGAGCATTTCCTAAAGGTGAACTGGTTTCTGTGTAAAAGGAACAAGGAGGCAGACATTTGTGAGCCTGAGGACCAAAACGCTAATGATACCAATAATTAATCAGAGCCTGCATGGCGATGACCAGCAGGATTGATGACAATATGTCGGACTTCTTGTGCAATTTCAGGCGTAAGAGACGAAATAATGTAAGCAAATTGATAGGTTGGGAAGTAAGGTGTCGGGTGCGAAACTGTGCTTCTACTTGGACAAACCATAGAGTAGGATCCTGTGGCCAAAACGGAGGCAAGTTGAGGCTTAACATGGAGATGGAAATAGTCGTAGGATGCTCAGAAGATGCGATGGTCCCTGGCATAGTCGTGATGGATACACAGCAAACACCAAACAGTCAATGCAGCAGTGTTAAGTTAAAAAAACGAATTTGGGGTCACTAATTTAGTGAGTTAAGTATAATTAAATTTAAACTCACCAATCCTTTTATTAACACGACACAGGAGAAATCAAGGTCAGAACAACACGACGTTTTGAAACGAATAGTGGGAAAACTCTTTTTTGACAAGTAAGCTTGTAGGGTCAAAGGTGTTTTGTCGGAGGTAGATGCTACTTGCGTCAATTTGAATAATGTCACTACAAATGCTATTCAGGTGAGATCGGGCAGTGGAGGCTCTGCAGGGGTTGTTCTGCCCCCAGTTTGTCTACCACCTATAATAGCAATATTTTTATTTCCTTAAGGCATACTTTCAGGTTAAAAATGCGAGGGTAAAAGCTGACGGACTGACTCGATATATTTTCAACGCAAGATTTTTTTTGCCCAATGATTCTCATGGTGTAAGAAATCGTGTAGGCAGTACCTTAGTGCTTACTGATTATATAACACCATATCCACAAACTACCTCCTGATATTTACATGAAAAAAGCAACATTATCCTTTCCGCCTGAGTATATTACTGTAACTAGTATGGTACGAAATTAGTGAGTGAGAATAGCTACAACCGTGTAACACTTCATGTCATTCCAGATTAATTTGGACGGATACATTTTTCTATCCGTAGAGTGTTGGGTCTCACGAAGATGTCGAGTACTCTGCCACGTCCAATTTTGCTCGTCTAAAACCGCCACTGATACAAAATTGTTTAGGTTTTGTACTATAAACAATTAAGTGTAGGAATAAGTGTGACAAAAACAAATAGTTATAATGTAAATAGCGTACGATAATAGATCACGTTACAGGTACATAAACTTTCTCTCTTAGCAGATCTCTGGTGTGCAGCTAATGTGCAGTTTACATTCCACGAGTAAATATGAAATTCTGAGTCATGCGAGTCAGCATTTAAAGAAAAGACGATTTCAGCATAGCACAAGAGGATCTCAGTTTGCCAAAAGTCAAATACTGCGTGAGGTAGCAATTGTTTTCTTTGATAACATAGAGAAAGAAATCGACAGTGATAAGTATTGCAAAACGTTTTATTTCCAACTATGCTAAAAAACTGTAATCAACGATACGAAGAGGAGCCACGTGCCCTTTTAATGCATCCTTTTACTCTTGTGCGATGATGTACGATTTTGCAGGTCCTGGTCCTTTTTCACAGCGTAAATATGTTATAGATAATCCCGGAAGAGAAACGCCTTCTTAAATATTTTAAATCTATTTCGAACTTTTTGAAAAAGCAACTCTCTCAAGCAGCATTTTTCGTAACGGGGGCTTTTTTGCAAGAATTTAAATCGAAACAGTGAAGTACATCAACTATCTATTTACGAGGAAGAAACAAGCAATGTTAATTTAACGACTTCCGAACGTCAAATTTTTGCTGACCCATGAATACTACATTAGCCTATGGTATTTCAAGACGTTAAACTACTTCTATGATCTAACATTACTTATCTCTGATTACGTTAGAGTGTAAGAGCACCTATGAACATGATTTCACTATTGCTAAGACCATACAATGTTTTCTATTTTCCTAATTGATATTAACTTCATATAACACTTCTTAAAGAATCACAAAAGATCTTAATCTGATTTGTCATAACCAGAAATCTACCAACGCATGAATACAAGCAACGGGTTTTCAATTTTATTTATTCGAGGAATTGTAGCCTGCAGCTTAATTTGAAAGTACTTTTTGAATTTGTCAATAACGTGGAAGGGAAACAATACAGCCACTGAGCAAGTTAGTTGATGTGGGTGTGTAGTTAAAAGTGGCTTTGCTAGCCCTACCTTAAATACATGTGACGAGAAACTCTTAATCGCATTAAAAACTACTACGTATTACGGTAGTTAATTTGGGAAAATGATGAAAAACTGGTGTGTTGGTTTCAATGGGGTTCTGTCATGCTGGTCATTTTCATATACTTTTATACTGGAAGAAAAACGCACGACAAATTGTTTTGCCAATGTGGTAGCACCAGGTAGGTCTAGCCACGGGGAATTCGTTGAGTTTATGTTTCCCTTACTAACAGTAGTATATACGGTCAGTTCTAAATTTAAACAGAGACAATATCACGTGAAACCTCCAGTAGCACCAACCACTTACTATTATTACGAATATTTATTTACAGGATAGCCAATTCAAAAATGATATATACGAATATATACAATATATACAAGGTCTATTCCTCCATTAGGTCCTGTTCTCATAATCCAGGAATATATCAAAGGAGCCTAGTAATGTCTTTAAACAATCATATATCCCTGGATGGTAAAAGAACGAGAAAGGGAAACATAATTTATTAGTATTAGTTAATTTTGGTCGCAGTCTCTGCACTAGATACAACCGTCCTGTCGCCTTCTTGTATGTTGCCGTTAAGTGATCTGCTAGGCTCAATGTCGGATCCAGTGTAACTCTAAGATATTTATAAAATGTAGTGTTGGAAATCTGCTTATGACGGTAAACAATAGACAGTGATTTGTTTTTCGTATTTTGGTGGATACCAAAAATCATGCTCTCTGTCTTTCCAGTTTTCATATTTGTAACAAGTCCATTTCCTTCGAATCAGTCAGCTGCTCTTTTAAAACCATCCGTTCACATTTGTTGAACTGTTTCTATGTCCACTGCGAATGTAAATATGATGGTGTCATCGGCGTACAAGAGGACTTTACAGTCTACAATCACGTCAGCTACAGCATCAAAACACAGAAGAAAAAGCAGAGGCCCCAGGATAGAGACCCTTGAGGCACACTACATGTAACAGGTTTCGATTCAGAGAGCATATTCTGGAAGTTGAATTTATGCTTTCGGTTGAACAGATAGTCTATAAATAACTCTTTTTCAATGGCACGTATTCAATAGTTTTTAAGGTTGTAGATTATTTGACTGTGACTTAAGGTATCGAACGCCTTGCTAAGGTCAATGAACACGGCACCTGTCAGCTTACCAGCATCTACTCCAGTACTTCTCTTGCACCGAAAGCCATACTGATGCTGAGATAGTAGTGAGACTAGTGAGATAGATAGTGTGAGTTTCAAGATGGTTCATTAGCTGCATGTGGATGCAATGCTCTAATACTTTGGCACAAACTGGCAACACCGAAATGGGACGGTAGTTATCTAACAGGTGTTTTGAACCACTTTCGAATACAGGGGTAATCTTTGCGATCTTGAAGTCATTAGGTGCTTGTCCTTTAGAAATACAAAGGTTGATGATGTGAGTAAGCGGTTTAGCAGCGATATTTATCATGTCTTTTAAAAATCCAAGAGGTATTATCATCACCGTGTGCTTTGTTGCGATTTAGCCATTTCGGGTATTTAAAGATTTCATTTACGGTAACAGGGCGAAAATTGAATGAGGTGTAAGTTCTGCTGTTGTCTTATATGGAAGTGCCCATATAGAATCCTTCATAAATAACGACGTCATTTAAAGTTCGTTCACAATGTTGGAGAAGAATTAGCGGAACTTAGATGCAATCTTGTCGGATTCCCCGTCAGAGAGATGGATTCCCCGTCGATGATGAATGATTTTTTTATTGTTTCTCTTTTGACGAAAAATGGGTCTTATTGTTCACCAGAGTTTTTCTGAGTTTGTTGCAGAATCGTTCAACAGTTTCTTGTTGTACTCCATATTTGCTTTCTTGATTGATGTGTTTGTTTTATTTCGTTGAACTCTGTATTTCTCAAAGTTTGCTTCTGACTTAGACTTTTGGAATTTCGTTCTAAGATAGTCACATAAATTCATTTGTTTCTTTAGATCCCGGTTTAGCCATCTCTCAAAGCAGCATTTTTCCATAAGTGTATTACTAATCCCATCACATGCACAAAATTTTGGACGAGATAGCATAAAACAGACAATAATCAAAAAAGTAATTGCAGCAATGAAGAAAACGTCTGACCTCCACGCTGCCATCATATACTATGAATCGAACAAATAGAGAGGAATATGTAAAACTTTGTCTCAGAGCAGCATCTTTGCATAAGTGTAATACTAATCGCATCTCATCAAAATGCTGTTCAATCACTCAACCAGGCAATGCTTTGGTACCGAAAAACCTGCACTGCCTACTTTCCATCATATTCGTGACAACTGTCATTCTGCCAACTCAATACGTATGATTGCACCGCTTGCAACGGTTAAAATTTAGTAGCTATCAAAGAAGAGAGAGGTGAAAAAATAGAAAGATCAATATTTTTCGTCGTTGATTCGATTGTATGAAAGTCGACTCTCCGTAATTAAAGGTTAGCTTCAACAAAATTCTTATCTATAAGAGGGAAATTTACCAGCTTCGTTAATATCTAGTCAAAAAGCAGGAATCTACTATTTTAGTCGGTCTCCGATCACATTGATGTCACAACATATCATCCTTATAACTTTGTAAAGCGATCATTTACCACCGTTTGCAGTTGAAACTTCAGAAAGTACGACGTCTGGCCTTAAAACGTACGGTTTCTTGGCGTATATTGGAAAAGCTTGAATCACTAAAGTCCTCTATTTCGGTCACACTCTGCTATGTCAGTCGCCATCCACCAAAATGACTTTCAAACTTACCTGGTCTAATACTGCATTAGATCGAACAAAGTGCCTAAATCTTGTTTTAGAAAATCGAAAGAAAATGTTTTCGAAAGAAAAATCATGTTTCTGTACTACATTTTTGCCGTTCTTGCTACTTCTTTGTTAACGCCAACTCAACCATTTGCACTAGAAGTATAGTTTATATCGCAGGTTTTTGCCAATCGTGTGCGACCATCTTTGCTTCCCATGATTTATGTATTTTTTCAGCCATTTCAGCAGGCACTTGAGCCAGGGAGCTGTTATATGATGTCGTTGACTCGAGCCCAGACCTCTGTAAGGTGTTTTTTTCCATGCTAGCCTTTCTTTCTGATTTCCTGAAACTGTATATTAGCTCGATCCAGTCTTTTTATTATAAGATTGTTTTACGTTGTCTCGTATCTATTGGATGCTTGAACAAACACTTTAATGAAGAACTTGACGGCTTAGTAAATTACTAAGAAATTAACGAAATGACAAATAGATAAAGGAATTAAAGAAATATCAACAACAAATGTGTAACGAGAAAGGTGACCAAGCCAAGACGTGTATGAATTAAGAAAGAAGTGAGTGTTTATACATTTAGAGATAAGAAGAACTCTAGAGATCAATTAAAAAGAAATCTCTGACGTAGCAATCTTTTCGCTACATTTCAGAATTATTGTTGTAATGATATAGTAATAATAATAATATGGTTTTAAAACTTATTAGCAAACGTAATCTTTAACTTTAATCTCTTTAACATTTCAAACTAGAACGCAAACCTCCGCCAAGCCAATAGTATCAGGCGGGATTTCCAGCTTTCTAAATATTTTAGTAACCTACAGTTATAGGCGTTATAGTAACTACTATTTCCCCACGAGGATTTCCTCAGTAGTTACGATTTTATGAAGGTATCATTACCGGAAATTTCAAAGTTAAACAGAATCCAGGATTTGGTTCGGAATACCACCAAGAAAAGTCGGCTCGAGCCAGTCATAAAAAACAAGCCGTAAAAATTTCAGAATGGTACGGAAACGACCTATCGAGTTATTTGCAAGTCAAATAACCAACCAACTAACAAACAAACAAACCCTGGTGTAAACATAACCTCCTTGGCAGAGGCAAAAAGGCAGTAAGAGACTGCTGAACCTCCGTCTAAGCAACCGACTTTATCTCGCTTTAATCACCCAGTTTTCACAGTTTTCCTTTCATTTTCGACTGAGATATTGTGGAACAATTTTTTGAGTCCCATTTGGGTCTGCTTGATACAGCCAAGTATGGATCATTGATAAAGATAAACGCTCTCTCTTCTAATTTTAAGGAAATAACAGTATACCCAGAGGAAGGGGAAGCCTCAGTTAAAAATGTTCATACCCCTGCGGACTCACTCAGTTGGTCTAACATGTATCATGTGAGTTCCTAATAACTCTGAGAGAGGGTGGCCAGAAAGCTGGAATTCTAAGACAGAATCTTAAGAATAGGGTTGTTTATTTATTTAGTAACAGGAACCACATTGTAGGATTTTTCATTCTGTTTTTGCCGTAAAGTCGTAGCATTATTTCACAGGAATCTGTTATTGTTGCTGTTGTTATTATTAGTATTTATTTAAAACTTCAAGGAATTGTATTTACAATCAAACTGAGTGAATTTTGCTTTTCAAAATGCTTTTAGACCTTAGTAGTATCAAATAACTTGGTTCTTGCACATATATTTAATCCAAAATACTTGCTCAAACTTGAAAATTGTCAGCGACAAAGAGTATTAAATTTTAGCAAAGTCAAAGAACAGGATACATTTAATGCAACTCAGAGATTAGGGTTCTGTTTTTTCTTTTAGGAAAACATTTGACCAACAGAGTGAGCCCGCCGGGGTACATGCTTGTAAATTAGGAAGTAAAAATTATAAAGAGGCTTACATACGTTATAGATGAACCTCCGCTTACCCCAACAACAGGACCTATTTAATCCGTTTAACAAAGGACAGAAAAGTTAGATTTGCATTCATTGTACTGACCCAAAGTTTTGATGTTTAGGCTTCGCAATTTAATATCTATTCCTTGCTTAAGATCTCCGTTTCGATATCGATCTGGTTTCCGTTTCCAGCTTTTCGAATAGCTGTCGCCGAATCGTGTGTGGCGTGAAGTGACCGGTATTGAATAAGGTCTTCGTGTAGACTTTACCGGATAGGTCTAACGACTTGGATAGGCAGTAAAGGGTTTAATTTCAGTGATAAAGAGCATTTCTGAGTACTAAGAAACGTACTCAGCAAGAAATTATAGATCGATTCATTATTCCAAAAATTTTCCTTCTTGTAATAATCATTTCGGGGTGGTACGACACTACACAACGATTATCAATCACCTAGACTCTGAAGTGGACTCTGATTTTACCTTGTTCCATGTAAGCAATATATTGGAACCTGTCTGGTACGGAGAACATGAAGGGACAATAGCTATCAGGTGCTTGTATACTCATCTTAAGTAGGATCCGATATTGTTGGAACATTGTGGTTTTCAACGTGAATTGTAAGTGTAAGTATGTGTCAAGAACTCAAAGTTAATGGATAAAGGTGTAATGTTGGTCAACTTTTCGCCCCTTCTTAAATCATCTGGATTTTGCCATTTTCAGTCTTCAAATTAAAAGTCAAGTTGAATTAATTAATACGATCTTAAAAGAGATGTATCCTGGTCGACGAGTAAGTTATAACACAGTGAAGATAGGCTTACTTTATAAAGAGAACTATACATCTGCTTTGATGATGTAATTTTCAAGCTAGAATGTAGTAGATATTTCGCTACGAAATCCCTAATTCAGAGACCAAAACTGCTTACTGGAGGTAGAACCAGCAGTACAAAATATATTCCTTACCTCTGTCATTTGAGGCGATGCAAAAATAACAGGTGTTTTGTCACATAAGTACTGGAAAAGGCCGGGGTGAAAATCATTTAAGGAAGTTGTTTTGCAGCTGGATCAAATCTTCTCTTAAACAAATAATAGATTAAGTAGACGATTAGTCGTCAAATCCTGTAGCAGATGTTCCTTTAAATAACTACAAGATCCGTTGCCTAGTTGCCATTGGGTGCGGCACCTGCCCCAAACAAACCTCAACAGCTGAAGGGGTCCACAATTAGAAATCTTGAAAAGCAATTTCATTGCCCAAAATTGCCTATGGCTGACTTCAAAAAGGGCCAACTTTCTCATTCACCCTCCCCCCCCCAAGTTAAAATTAATAGCCAAACCCCAGAAAGTGCCTTCAAAAATATTGTAGTATGAATTTGAATGGTCTTCATCCTATTCAGTATTTGTCTACTGAATGTAATATTGATCTCGAGCTGAAAACTTTCTCAATCCTTTTGTTCAACAAAAGTTAAACCTGTTTTTAGTAATGAACTCACCTTTCGCCCCTTTTTGTTTCATGATGTAAACTCGTCAATATACGTTAGCGGACAACAAGGCACTGTAAGGTATGTCCCCAAAATAGCGAAGAAGCAGACAAATTTTGGGGTGCATAATCGATAAGAACGCATTCTGAAGGCCCTCAAGCTGTAGAGAACTTGGCCAGATGTCAATGGAATCGCAATCATAGTCATATGATAAGTAAAGTGATTAATAGTGTGATGAATAGACCAGAACTGGTATGGATCTCCCGACCTTAAAGTCGGTGTAGCCGTAATGGTGTGCAGGGGCACCTACGCTAGGCGGTAAGGGGGCAGCTCGTAGACCGGAAAACCTTGTTAGTGCTAAATGACCTCTGAAGATTCGTGCCACCAGAGTACAATACATTTGATTATTCAACTTGCCAGTCTGATGCATTTTTTTAAGCGAATCATCATCATGCCACGCTTAGATCGTGCAGAAAACATCAGAAAAAACAGATTAATAAAGTATCTCAAGAGCCAGGACAGACGGACAGTGGAAACTTCTTTCAAAAACGAGAAAAGTCGTGTCAGAGAATTGCGACAAAGAAGCAGAATGTGTGTTTCAGTTGATGTGGTTGATAAATCTTGTCTTGATTCTTTGAAACTGCAAATGAAGAATTCATTGAAGAATAAAGAGTCAAAGAAGAGCAACATTTGAATGGCATAGATAGGGAAGACAGTAAAATTTTCATACGACCCTACATAAGAACAGGGAGTGGTATGAACTATTTATCTTTGGGGAATGTTGCTGAGTTTAATTTGATTTACATGCATAGAAGATGACAAACAGGTAAAAAACTAATAACTTAATAGAAGTAAATCAGAATAGTTTTGTTTGAAGACCACTCAGCTGCATAATGTAGGAGTTAGTAAAGTTATATAGATGTTTTCTAGCTATTTTCTGGTTATTACGTTGTTTTCTTTACGCACAAATAACAAATTACCAAAAGATATTTCAATTACATGGGGTATTACTCCCCCACATTCCTACTTTGTCCGCCCCTGCATATAGATGACGCCGTTATTTACGTTTATTTATCCAAATATATGGATTCTGTGGCAAAAAATGTTCCCTGTTAAAGAGAATCTAAAGGCTAAAGTCTACCCCTGTGAGAGAACATAACTGTGAAAGCAATATGGTAAGTACTGCGAGGACTAAATTAAACAAGTCGAAAAACTTCACCATGTGCCCTAAGTGGAAGCCTTCCCCCCCCCCCCCCCGGCCTTTGGCTCCTGCAGCCAACCCTGATGTTGTGATCAGTTGAATTGAATTGCATAGATCAGGGAAACGACGTTATGAAGTTAGATTGGCTTCAAACCGATTAACGTCTACTTTCTAGCTTGATGCTGCATCAATTCAGGTACTCGTACCTTTGTTTTGATCTACAAAAGTGGACAGTGCTGACTGAATCCGCCTTTACTGAACCCCCCGGTGCGCAGTAGATCGTTGCAATCTGATTGGCTCTATAGGTCACGTGGTAAAATAATTTTCGTGGAGGCCACTTGAGTTCAGCACAAGCAAGGTCAGACGAAAATGGTAAAAAGGTGCTCACATGGTACTTGTGATAATGGTTCTAGGTACCCAGACAAGCCTTCCATGACTAACTGTTATGGGAAACCTGTTGAGTGTTCGATTTATTCATTTTCATGGCAAAAAAACCCCGCCAGGAAGCTGCTGCGAGGAGGGGGATACATACCGGCCTATCAACTATCGTTGGAAAAACGCACCTACTATAATTTTATTTGGGTTGGTGAGGATGACCCGACAAATTGAGATCCTTTCCCTCTCCAGGCAGACATGAGTGAAGAAGCCAGAAACAGGATAGAGCTTACTTTCCAAAAACAAAGGAAACATTCGCGTGGGGCTGACGACGAAATAGAGTGCTCCGAAAGTGACCCGAAGCCAGATCATTCACAAAATATGTCTTCAATATCAAAAGGTGGGACTGTATCCATATTGTTGACCATTTCTTGTTGAGGATTTAAAAAAGGATCCGGTAGTTTGATTCCTTGAATCATTTATCAATCCAATAAATAAAGATCATCATCATGAAAATCCACGTTACATCGTTGAAGCTGCTTTGGCAAGTTCAACTGAACTGCTATTCTTAGAGATGCGCACAGTGATTCCTCTGAACAGCAAAAAATTCCCTAAGTTATATAGACTCATTTTCGTAAAATATCCTGACAATTTATTCTCTCTAAACGCCATAACTCAATCGTATTTATCTCGGATGCACAAATTTAATATAAAATTTTTGAAGTTACTGGAAAGGTTGTCCTTACTTTTTTCATGTCACCTGTTGAGCCAATCAGAATACATCTACTAATTGCGCTACGAGGGTTTCATTAAAGGCGGATTAATCCTTACTTTTGGGGGTCGAAAGGGGATTCGCCTCGAAATCGTATGATTTCTGTGCGCATGCGTTAAGTCTCGAGTACTGCCTTGCTGAGAACAAAATTTAAGATCTGTTCAAATCATAACACTATTTGCAGAATCCCTTGAAAGAGGAGGATTAACTGTAAATTCAAGAGTTAAATTCGTTTATACTTTTAATCGATAATTTAAGAAAAGCCAGGAAACTTTAAAATATGGTATTTAAGTGGAGATTTTGAAAACTACTCAAAAATTGAATTCTCATAGAAAATAGCGGATATAAGTTTTGTGACATTTGTGTCTTAGTTTTGAATAAAGTTGTTAACTTTGACATAAGAACAACTTGAAATATCAACTTTAAATATTTTGAGTAATTCTTGTGTTGAATAGTAAAAGTACGTGATTCCGGACTTGATCTCGAATAATTAGCGGCAACTTACAAGTTTCCTTTATCGAATTTGCTATGAAATTTTCTTGTCGTATGCAGCTAGATAGTTTGAAATACCGACCTAAGTGAATACTTAATAGTCAGACCACTTTTCAGACCAGACTATTGTCCGGAAAAATCACTTTGGATTTTTATTACTTCAAAGATGAATTTTGTATTAAATGTCCTCATCCATTCCATCAAATGGGATTACCTTACCTTACCCTCGTTGGATATTTGTCCACAGCGACTTGATTGATTTGGTCTTGTTGCTGGTGGCAAGCCATCTTGTTGATCCCCTGTGACTACCGGAAAGGTGCGTAGAAACCTTTGAAAGAATCGGGACATCTCTGTAAAAACAAAGCACAACAACAAACTGATCAAAAATGATCGAGATGAAATACACGAAGGAGTCGAAACATTAAAGGGAAAAAAATCACAAGATCACTATTGAAGGTCGCCCATTAAAACCGAGGATTACTTTCATCGTATTTTAACGATACATCAGTACTTGAAAAGTTGATTTTGTCATGATTGGGCAAAGGGGATGCCTATTATTCATGTTTTCAGTCGGACCAAGTGTGACAGAGTTTTTGCCTTGTTCAAGACGTGGAATTTCTATCACCGTGTGAAAAATACCTGTCTCGATTGAAAGGGTTCACTGTCTGACCCTTGATTATAATTTTTACATCGAAGCATGAAAAATACCTAACCGGACTCACAACCGTGGATGTCTCTCTTTAATTATGGATGTATTGTTTCGAACAATAAATTTCTTTTGTTAACTTCACCGTTAAAGAGTGAGTAAGTCCCATTGGCAACACTTTCGCTTTTTTGGCAAACGTTCTCTTGAGAAAACGGCCTTTGAGATCTTCCTGTCTAATAATTACCCTGTTGAGTGCCGAAAAACTAAGGCCGCGGGACCATCACAGTCATGACGGTTCAAATCAAGGCGACCGATTGATCATAAAACTTATTTCAACAGGAGCCAAGATTTCATCTACTTCGGATGTCTGCCCCTAGGATGCATACGTATTCTGAATAGCAGGGATTAGAGAAGGTTCGACGGCCAAGTAATTTACAGATTTTTTTATTTGCATTATGGAAGTCAATTTTTAAGATCATATTGTCGCGGATCGCCTAACGATATTAAATTGAATACAGTATAGGCAATCTTCATGGCTTCTTCTGAGAAAATGGTAAGACAACATTCGCCATCCTCTAGTACTGGTTCTAGTCCTGAACAACATAACATGAGGGGGGCAATTCACGAACAGCAGCAATCTTTACATATTATCGTCGAGCCTCAGCCCGATGGACATACGAATATGATTCATTTAATCAATCCAACCACTGGACATATATTATCTTCATTTATAGCGGAACATGGGGCGCATATAGAAATTCAACCAGGAGTTGTGTTTCGTGTACCTTTCCCTCAGGAACATGGATACCCGTCTTACCCACCACAGCAGTTTCCTCCACAAACTCATTATCAACATACTGTAATGCCTCAGAGCATGAATCAAATGAACATAATGGCTCCTCCGTTCAACCCACGATGCCCTGTTCATGGTTCACCGAATCATCATAATAGTTTAGGTTTTCAGGCCCAAAATAGCTCTGGTGATGACCGTCTTGATCGAAGGAGGGAAAAACTACAGCGAAGACTACGTGAAAAACACGGGGGCCAGAAAACAGTTCAGTGTAATTGCCTCCGACATAACGGGAATTATCATGCATATCAACATGGATATTCGTTGAATTCTTCTCAAGGAAATGCTATGAAAGGTATGAAGCACCAACACTCAGCAAAAATGAATGGGCCAAAAATGGAAGACAGTGGTCGAGAACACGGTAAGGTGACTTCCATACAAATTAGCCACTTAGATGTTCAGGGAAAGCAGTTATTTGTGCTAACCAGACTTAATTGAACTGTATTACAGCTTTACATTGTCTTTAGTTTCTTATTTGTTGGGTTGTAGTATCTCTAAGTTATACTATAGGATGACAAAATAAGCGCTTTGACGGTTTGCTGCCTGGCACCTTAATGGAGGAGGCAATATTAATTTGTTTTCTAGGCTATGTATAGAACGAAAGTGCTTAGATAATTTGTGTGGCTGGCTATGTACCGACTCTAAATTCATGGAGCGGTAAAGTTATTTAGCTTGTAGAATATGCCGGTTAGTGGCCCTTTCCTGCCATATCAACAGGAAGAATTTCCCTTCCTCGCTTACAAAGCTGGCCAAAAATTTGCTACGACGTAGTTATCTGCCTGATTTTTGGTGCTGTTTCTTGATTTGGTTTACGCCATTTATTTCTAAATAAATCGATCAATTAAGTGCCTCTTACAATCAAACCATGCGTGAATACAGTAGCCTTGTACTTCTGTTGTATTCGTCATTTTAACTTGTAAGGGGAAGACTTAGATTTCTGAAACTCGTGGTGTATTTTCAGCTGTAGCCATTGCTCATCTCTAACAATTTTTGGGATTCGTCTGAGATGAGGATCGGAAATGCCAACGGCAAAAGATCATGCAAATGTACGATTGAGAGACAATATGCAACCGCAAGATACAGAGAAAACCTCATGAAAACCGAAGTCCCAAGTTTAAAGCTCTAATTAGCGCAGAAGGCGACTTTAGAAGTAAATGATAATGTTTGACTGCTGTAACTCATGTAAATGTTGTCTTGAACATGTGGCGATGTATTTACGATAGAAATTTGAGTTGCCTAAGCAATGTGTGCGGAGAAGCAGTTACTTTTGGCAAATATCATTCTAACAAGCGAAGCGTGCCATTTTAAATATCCCGTGCAGATACCAGTAGGTTTGACCCCCCTCTTGAACACCACTGTTTCCCAAAGTGGATCCCAAGCGAGAACAGTAGCGTTCTGTTTAAATAGCATACAGCTTATTAGCGTCAGCTTCAAAGTCTCAATACCGCTTTTTTGGCGAAAGAGCTGTCGTGTTTTTTATCACGTTCACACTTATCTCCGAACGCGAGACAACTTTGCCTTTGCTCTCGTCTATCAGAAGTCGCAGTAGGATTACTTTCAACACTGTTTCTCCTCAAGTATCAAGCGTTATCATTTTTTTGTTGGTTAAACCATAACATTCTTTAAGGTCTGCGGGTTTTGTCAAAATCAGCGGGATGAGAGGAAGCTTAGAAAGGTGTCCTGTTTTACCAGCTAGGAATGTAGAAGTGAAGACATGTCTAACAAGAGGCAGTCATCAAGATTTTCGTGTTAATGTTACTATCTTGGGCCCCCTTAACTATGACTATTCCTCGCGAAATTTTTTGTTGTTATCGGAGGAAGAAGAAAGTAGTTTTTGTTAGAGGTGATGTGTAACAAATTTGTATGCACACAAGAAAAGCATGAAGTGGCTGAACGTTTGACAGTCTTCGTTGGCAGGTATCAACTTGAAAATATTTGTACAGCCACCTCTGCTTTGCCGACACGTGTCATTCAACTGATGTTCTGAGAAAGGCCCAACGGGTTGCACAACTCATTCAGCTGAATCGAAAATAGCCTATCTTCTCAACAAAACACTTATTTTTATACGGCGAACCCTGGTTCACAGTTAATTGTTTTTTAATTGCCAAAATGTACCGAATATTTCAGATATGTAGGTGTGATATTCACGTTCGAATTAAGAAATATCCTCTTTAAGATTATATGTGCGAGGATAAACTATTTCAAGTCTGTAAAGCAAGGGTTTAGGTTTATTGCCCTGTATGGTTCCTTGAGAGCTAAGCTCTCGCCTTTCTTTAAGGAGTATGTTATCTGTGATCATTAGGGAGACACTGGTTTAGGCTCCGTAATCAAAACGTAGTTATTATCTGATTTATGCAACGATGATATAGGGGACCCCTTTAAGCATTGCAAATACCAAGTTTCAACAATGACAGCTAATAGAAAGTTTAATGTGATAATTGACACAACAATATAATACTTCCAAGACAAAAGAAACATCTCAAAATTGGCATTTGGCCTCTGTTACTATTTCATGCATTTGTCTTACTGTATCTGTTGCTGTGATGTTTGATTTTGTGGGATCATATTCTCTGATTATTTTTATGGCAAGTACTGATCCTTTTTATTTTATGTTTTTAGTCTCCCTATGTTTCCCCATGATTTATGTTTTCCATCAAATATTCAATGCCTTCCACATTTTCAGAAGTCAAGTAACATACTGAAACAAACGACAATACACCATTCTTTGACGTTTGATTTTATCTTCATCAATGTACTGCTCTCACATATTTCATTCCCGCTTGAATCTCACATTCATATACATACATACATACATACATACATACATACATACATACATACATACATACATACATGCATGCATGCATGCATATCCTCTTTGAAAAATAAACATCTCATATTAACGTTTCGAATAGTTCTTCAAAATTATTCAAGATGTTAATATGAGATGTTTATTTTTTGCAGAATCTATATTGTGGCCTTGAAAATTGTGAAATTGATGCTGCACCTTTTGACTTTGTCACAAAGTTTTACTTATTTAACTAATGCTCTAAACATACACTATGTACTTAAAAATCACCCTGAAAATTTGCAGCATTGCACTGAAAACATACTTAAAGATATGTACATACATACTTTTTTTCATCTGACACACTTCAGAGTATAAATCATCATGCACATACATATACATATATATATACATATATATGTTCCTTTCTGGTGATTCAAACTCTGAAGAGTGTCAGAGGAAAAAAAGCTTATAAGTATGTTTTAGCACAATGTCAAAAATTTTCAAGGCAATTTTTAAGTGTGCCACAAAAAGGTAAATTTGAGTAATAAACATAGGAAGTTGTTGGCTTGTATAGCTTTATATATATATTTTCACATAAATATAGATATATAGATATAGATATATGTATGTATAAGTTTTTTCTTTCTTTTAATAAACAGCACTTGTTGAGCATTTGTGCCGAAGCCTTCTTCACTATTGTTCAGTCACATACAAGGTTACCTAAAATAAAAATCTATTGACATTGAAGCATTAAAATGGCTTCTAGAGTACAATGTTCCATAATACTCCTGCTTAAAACGTCATGTAATATCAGGTTTGCTTCTGTTTGAGATTGTTGTAACCTAGCATAAGCAAGCACTTCAAAATGAAGATTTGACCTAAATGGTTACACGAGAAAGTTGCTCACAATTTCAGTCCATTGTCATGGGCACAGAGGATAAAATATTTTACATGGAGGAGTTTTTTGTGTTAAGGATTGTGACAGTGTATTGGCTTTAATTTCCAGGGCATGATTGGAATTCACATATTGCATGTAATTTTATCATACCTGTTTATTCATGGGTAATATAGCTGGTAAGATTTTGTTCCCCACTTTCTCATAGTTTAGTCTGTTAGATAAGGGAAACCCAAAATGAAGACATAGTCTTTTATTTGAGACACTTTCCACTGGCAACAATGATGGCATCCATTTCAGTTGACAACAATCGTGTATTGAAGGAATCATTGTGAAATCATTTGTTAGTTAACTTGACCAGTATGCCGGAAGTCCTGAAATAGGTTTACCTTCTATTTAGATTTCACCAAACACACAATTTAGATTTGTCCACATTTGGTTATGTATTGTGTATTTTGTCATTTATCATGTTAATACTTTTGTTGCTAAAAGACACAAAGTTCAGAAATTTTAAACATTATATACATAGTGGTACCAAAGATCACCTAAATGTTCCAAATATTAAATGTGTCTAGTTTTCATTAATATACCAGGATATTTATAACAACCTTACTGAGATATTTGTGAAAAGTGCATTTTTAAAATATTGACAGATACTTTCATATTATGGTAATTTGTGCAAAATTATGACAGCATGAAATAGAAAAGGAATAGGTCTTGATGGCCTACAACCTGAGTTTTGGAAACTCCTAAGAACAAGGAAGTTCTCCACATATTGTTTTATGCTAAATACAGTAGCAACTGAGCAAATGAATGGGGTATCTCAGGCATCATGGTGACAAGAAAAGGACCAACAGTTGCAGGGGCATTGTTTCTTTCACATTGATTTAAAGATCTATAATTGCTGACTTGCAAATCATATCAGGCCCATTAGAGATACAGTGCTATGCTGGAATCAGAAAGATTTTGGACAAGGAAAATTAATTGAATCTGCACATCTTTAAAAGGCATCTCAAGATTTGGGTTTATTCCTGAAGGCTGAAAAGACCAACTAGATGCATCTAAACCCTACCATATCTAATCAACTTGCATCCTCTGATGGCTCAGTGACTGAAATAGTTCATAAATTGACTAAATTGACTGTAGGTATCACAGACTTGGGTCCTTACATGAATATCAGAATTAGTATTGTTATTCTGTAAACTTAATTACAAGGTATGGCAAGCACAAATCAAGAAAGCTGCAAAGCTTGAAGTTTTAAAGGCATTGATTGAGATAATCTTATTGTAGGATTCTGGTTCATGGACTCTTAATATTTAATGATTAAATATATTTGATTGGTCCTACCTTAAAGTAATTTGCATGGTGTACAAGATCTCATGGGATAATCATATGAGTAACCAATCCCTAGTACATCAGCAGTTGTGAAGTATCAACGTTTTGCATTTCATGGTCATAAATTTTGGCATAAGGATAACTTCTCCTGTGGACACTATATGCCGAACTTATAATATGTTGACCACATGCTACTTGCAGACCATTGCTTGAGAAGGACACCGGCCTCTCAAGAGCACATCATCTTGCTGTAAGAGTGAAGGAGTATGGATTATGATGTAAAAGTGTCATTACTTTCTCGTGTTAATCCATGAAGGATGACTCAATGAATGGTAAATGAAAGTGTCTGCTTGAGTGAGAGTTAGCACTAGATAACCACATACACAATTTTCAGTAGTACTTCACTTTCTGGTTAGTAACTGTATTAACAAGGACATTTTTCTGTTTGCATTTGTATCTACCTACCCTAGTAGGTTGCTACCCACCTACCGACTGTTCCAGTTGTGTTTGTGCTATTATTCGATACCTCTTGATTAACGCACGACCAAACATTTTTTTCATGTCATTTCATTTGGTACCTGCAATCGCACATGCTGACATAGGCAAACATGCAAATTGTGTTTTGAGTTCTTTTCGTTGCACGTGCAGTGTTAAGTAAAGCGGTACTTTCATGTTTGATGTAATCAATGTCTTTCAATTGTAAGTCTTTCAATACTGTGATTACTCACAGATCTCACAACACTTTTGAGATCTGTGAGTCCCAAGTAGTAATTTCTGACAATATGAAATATTGTGCGCATCACCTATGCAAATGAATTTGCCTTTATGGTTTGCCACATGCATGCTGTTTTCTTGCTAGAAAGGACTGCTTTTGTTTAATCTAGTCAAGGCCTCTCCAGGTAATGAAATTTTTATCATGTCTGCCTTTGATGACAAGCACTATACAGACGTCAGGCATTTTGAAGTGACTACCATTTTGAGAGCAATCTGACTTGAAACCCAATGTTACAATATTACATAGTAACATTGTGATGTAGTCTTTAAAGCAAATAATTGAATATTAAACTGGGATTGCTATAGTAGAGCTCATATTTAGCTAAGGGTGCAAGGTTAAAAAATTAGTTTTGTCTATATACATGCATTTTTGAAAAATGTATATACTAGTGTACTTTTATACTCTTATTATGGCTTGTTGTGTGAGGGTTGTAAAAGAAGTAGTCATACTTTTTTTTGAAGAACTATCTCAGCTTTTAGAAATTCACCACAATGCCACTTCTTTAAGAATGATGTCTGTATATATATAGATATACTTACATGAGTCTTGGCTTTTAAGTCTGAGAATTGCAAGTTCGAGCCCGGTCGGCTCCCACTTAGTGCAGCTATTGTGGTAATGCCTACTCTTGTAAAATGTATAAAAAAAGCACTGTGTCTGTTGAGGTATTACATATATCTGACACTGATGAAGGCTTAAGGCGAAACACAGAAAAATTAATGATTTCCCCTTACCCACCGCTGGGTTTCGTCTCATGATACCAAGGACTTTGAATGTCCTTCACCAAACCTTTGTGCCG
>JANTCA010081370.1:0-11000 GCA_024741275.1 Chironex yamaguchii
CCGATTGACTTATGCTGTTGTAAAGAAATGCTAAATTGAAATAAAACATATGTATGAAGCTTACTTACTTACTTACTGGAAGTATTTAATGTATTGCCGTATCGTTTTTCAATCATGAAAGAAATGTTGGATTTCAGAAATGTAGTGGCACAGACGAAACATGTCAAAAAACGAAAGAAATCGTCTCCATTTTGACGTATATGTGTGTAGTAAATCCTGATAAAACAACTTAGTTTTGTTAAGGTCATGCTCCGAAAATTGGCAAACCAAGATCGTCTTGTCATCCGAGTGTATGGAGTCTATCTACATTGAAACAAGGAAACCAGGACCCTGTATGCAGACGGAGTTCGTTTTTTCACTTGGACTCTTCCAATAGTCCTTTGTGTCTTCATTTTCTATTCGCCTTTGCTTTTCATTGGTTTACTAGTTTCTATTCATGTATCTTATAAAAAAGGTTGCCTTATTTCCATACTTTCCTTTCTGACGATTCATACTCTGAAGAGTGTCAGACGAAAAAAAAGCTTTTAAGTGTGTTAGCAGTGCAGTGTTAGACATTGATAATAGGGAAAGCTGACATGGAAGAGATTGGAGGGACAAGACTCAGAAGGGTGCTATGGACATCTGAAAAAACGAATGAATGTACACAAACAAATACAAAACAGATATCTATTGAGCACCATCAGAAAAAGACAAATGACCTAGTATGGTCACATAATCAGCGCAGAAAACAGTTTAGAAAGATCGATAATGCAGAGAAAATTGAAGCAAAAAGAGATAGGTGAAGGCTTGCAACAACATCAAGGCACTCACCAAGAGAAATATTTACCAACTAAACAAAGGCACTAAAAACAGAGCTGAATGGAGACGACAAGTTCATCACATTACCACGGGTCGAATGACCTGAAGGACGATGACAACAACATAGCGAAATGTGGCAAATTTTCAAGGCAATTCTGTCAAAATATCCATCGTAATGCACAGTTGGTAAACGTAGATGTATGTTAGTCCCTTTATTGAACAGTAACCGATGTTTATCCGCCCCCTCCCCGCCTCATCCCCGCCCCCGACTTCTAATACAATACCTTTTCTGCTGAGGTAAGAAGCTCAGTATATACTCAAGAATAGTATAGCATTGCCCTGTCCGATTCTTGAATAGGAAAACGTTCAAGACACTGATTGCTAGTTGAACCTCTATAAGTCATCCAAGCAGGCAAAGACTTTTTTATATTGTTGCCGTGTTTACCTATAAAACATTCTTAAGGAATTCTTAAGTTGTTTAGAAAATGCACCGACGGTACTACAATTGCAATATGGTTTTTGTCACTCCATCATCCTTGTAAAAGAGGTAACAATTTACGGATGGTTGATTTTCGAGCCCTCCATTATTCTGGAGAAAACGCTTCTGTTCAACGATTTAAATTATTTGTTTTAACCATTTTAGATCACGTGTTGTGCATCACGTGCACGTGGTATTTTATCTGGCACACATTAATGTTTTCTTGTGTTTCCCAATACCCAGTGAGATAAGGGTTGATAAACCAAGAGATCAACAATGTGGTCTTGGTCTGTGTTTGGTTCTTCATTAAAGGAAAGAATGAATTGTAACGCAGTGAATATTTTGTCGCATGAGAAAATGAAACAAAATGACAGAAATGTATGGAGATTGCACAATTAGACTAATTAGTAGATGGGGTTTTTTTCTGTGCTTTCTTATAGGAAAGAAAGCTATGCTGGATGATCTCGATACTGGTATGGTTGATGCTGCGGCTGAACCAGCCGGCAATGAAGAAAAGGTAGTGAATTGATTTTGATGTGTTATATCTGTTGTTCTGTCACATGCAATGTATGTACAGGCCCCTGGTGAACCAAGAATGATGATTGAGTTTGTAGTATTTCATGTAGGTTCCAACCAATAGAGTGATCAATTAAGTGTAGAGTGGTATTACTTATGGGTTTTTTTTAGTTGGATTAAAACCTGGCTGATAACCATATCTTAGGGAATACTGTAGTAGATGGATGTCTCGTAGACACAAACCACATAGCGCTTGTTAGCGTGTACCGCAATAGAGAGACACCAAATGACATGAATGGACGATCGGGGTTGAATTTCTAAGTCTTTTTCTTGCTAAGCTGTACACCTCCGTAGGAACAGCGTCAGATGTGCAGTTGTGTGACCCAAGTACGAAACTCCGTTGGTCTTAGTCATAAATGCACTACTTTTTATTACAAACGACCGCCCTGTCTTCTTCTGTCTGGAACTCAGCGTACTATTTACTGTAGTGTATAATTCTTAATAATTTCTTTCGTCAAGTCACGTGAAGTTTCGTCCTTGCTGATCATATTATCACCCCTACAACTGAAAATTTGTACTAATATATTCATGCAAAGAAAGGAATAGAATTAATCTCAAAATGTAGGGTAAAATGTTGATTGTCTTTGTTACACAGTTACTCTTTTCACAAAGTAAAGTTACATGTGCTTTTTTGTAAATTAAGGGTGCGAATTTTCGGTTCTGTTTAGGGGATGTATAGGATATAGTATTCGTACAGGACCAATCTATGTCTGTGATGGAAATTTCACCTTATCAAATAAATATTAAAATATCAGATATAATATTTGAAAAGTTTGTTTACGTAGAATAATTGCAGTTATGTAACCAAGTGGTCCGATTTGGATGCTTGTATTTGGGAAAGCAATATATCATGAAAATCGTCATGTTTTACTGTAGGGAGCAGAACAAGAAACGAGTAAGAAAGAAAAGAAAAAAGATTCAAGTCAAAAAGAGGAAGAGGTTCTTGACTGGTGGACACGTTTTTATGAAACTCAAAGAGATGCGCAACAGTCCAAGAAAGGAAGCGCATTGGAACTGAATCCATTTCGCAAAAAGAGTAAAGATAATGTATTGGCCAAGGAAGGCGGTGATCGAATACCGAGGATTGTGGTAAAAAGGATCATTTCTTTGCTTGATAATACCATTTATATATGTATGCACATATATGTAAGTGTAGGTTAAAAGAATAATTTATTCAAACCGAATCAAAGAAACGTTAGCGATGATTTATTATGCGCCTTCTTTGAAATCTAGACTAAAAGGCTAGCTAAGCTAAAAACACAACCACTCCTTTTATTTTTTGTTCTAATGTTTTACTCTGATACGGACTTGACAGAATACAGGTAGATTTGAACAAACGGTTTAAGTGCAAAGATAGCTTATCTTTAATAAGACAATGTGATGTAGCATCCAGCACTTTTCTTGTGAGCAGAAGGAATGACGCAAACAACTGTGTTATGTACAAGTAATTGTAGGTAAATGCCATACAGTAGAGTAAAAAATCTCTGTCAAGACCATAACGGACATTCTTTTGAAATTTCTACAAGACACGGTAGCACACTGTCTCTATTTGCATAGTAATATGTGGATTGCCTGTATTTTCCTATGCGATGTATGCTCTCAGATTTTAGCTTATAAAGAACCAGACTTTTGGTGTTAGCGTTCTTCCTCCCTTTCATTTACATATTCATGATTTTCCTCTGCTTTTTCTTCTTCGTTTCGTTTCCTTAGTATCGTTTGTAACACTCGTCGATTGCTTTTCGTAAAAAGTGCTGGTGATGTATACATGCAGATTAAGTTTACTTCGTATAGATAATGCGAAATTAGTGATGCTGATTACATCTGGGTTACTTTTGTAGATTTATGACACGCCGTTAGAGGACGTAGCCGAGTTTGGTGGTTTTTCTGACTTCGTGCGAACGTTTTCTCTGCTAAGAGGCAAAAAAACAGATGACGAGAATGATGAAATACGACGCTTCAGCGGCAAAGTGAAGGTTTGACTTTGGTTTCGATCATCTTTGTAGCACTAAAATTGAAACATATGTAGATTACATATTCGCTGTCTCTCTCCGCCGCATCCCCTTTCCCTCACTAGCACATCTTGCGCAAGCACCCACTCAATCACTGCCTCACACCCTTTCTCACTATGTCACCCAACTCAAGAGCTTCCTTTCACACTAACTCGCTCACTCACTTACTCACATACTCACTAGCTCACTCACTCACACACTGACTCACTCACTCACTCACTCACCCACTCGTTAGCTCATCCGTCTCACGCATCCACTTTCCCACTTACTCGTTCGCTTCCTTCCCTTGCTTATACACCCACTTTTGCGCTCACTCTCTGAATCACCTAGTCGCTCCCTCGTTCTTGCACCAGAAATGTCTTCGCGTGTGGCATTTATCTTGGAGTCTCTTCCTTTGCCTGACCTATTCGTTTGTCGAAAGGTGATTCGCAAAATTGTTGTGCCTTAGAGGTATTATACAACTATAAAGTAGATAAACGTTGTAACTTTACCCCCCTTTTGAAGAAGATAACAATCTGTCCGCGAATTTTTTACCTACAAGGCCTTAGTCACAATGAGGAATAAGTATTGCTCAGGTAATATATATATAGAGATTTGTACTTAACAAATGTACCAAATCTTAAGTGTCCTCAAGGGGATAAGTTTCTTGTCAGCAATATAGCAGAGCCCAGCGGACGTTTCGTATGTATTGTCAATGTCGGTTAATGAAATCCCATTCCTCTGAAGATCGTGGCGTGAAACTCAGAGTAACGAATTTATCGTTCGTCGTCTAATAGTGGTTTCTATAAGGGGATTTATCAATTTTTTATTTTTGCTATTTTATTGTTGAAAGGTACGTTTTTTATAAATTATTTTATAAAGTACCTGGAAACTAATTTTTCTAGTTGTAACTATTCACACATATTGTTCAGCTCGATTTATTTGATTTCAATTATAGAGTAAATATGGGTCAGTACTTCCTTTAGTACGAAGTGATCTTGATGAAAAAAGAGAGAGCGTTTTATTGAACATGAAAGACCAAACAGAATCACACTTATGCACTCCTATTTTATCCATCAGAATGTTTTGTGAATGGAGTCATTGCTATTGATGGATGTCTCTAATGCCAAGTGAGCGGTACTAACAGAATTGTAATTAGTTGCCCCAAAATGAAGATTTACTCAGAAGAGAATTTGAAACGCACAAATACAGAAGTATACGATGGAATAGTCAGAGAGTACACGGAAGTAAGACACGGTAATTGGCTGTCCATACGAAAGACAAGATATACCCGTTGTTTCGGCTTTGTGGTATTGTTGATTGCTTGCTGTTAGGCACACACTTGAGAGATTTGCATATAAAAACAGAATACAACATGGTATGTGGTGGAAAAGATGGAATCTTTTCAAACAGTGAAGGACAGAGAGACTGAGTCATTGCTGATTTTCATTTTAGCGTGGAGATATGACACGTAGAACGTAGATACTGCACGTAAAACTATTTTTGACGTGTTGAGACAAATCGGAACAGAGAGGTAACTCACGAAGACTATACGAAGAAGGCAAATGGAATTTCTGGAACATGTGATGAGAACGAGAGAAGTTGAGGTTGTGGTGTTAAGTAGAATGGTAGAAGAGAATAGAGCAAAAGAAAGACAGAGAGACAAATTAATGGATGGTGTATCAAGAGCAGCAGGAGGACATTTATTACCATTAGGACTTTTTTTAATTAACAAAAAGAGAAAAACATGGCATTCCATGGTTGCCCAAGTCAAAGTGAATGTGGCACGTTGGTGTGGTAGGTTTAATGCAGTCATCCAGCCAGTTTATCAGTAGTCGTAATTTTTTTGATTGTCGCGGAAAGATGAAATTCTCTTCGAAATGTGGAAAGATCTACAGGTAGACACTGATTTGTTCACTCCGTAGCGAACGTGCATAATGAGTACTTGAGTGTATTTATTGTGGCCTCTTTATGCTTGTGTTCATAGGTCTTTACAGGTTTTGTAGAAAGATTAAAGGTCAGTGCTATATTTTTTCAGATAGATTATTTTTTGGTTTCATTGTGTCTTTCTTGTCTCTTCCATAGGCAAATCTTCGTGTTTGGAAATTCCCGGACGTGCCGAAAGAACTAACCCAAGATGAACCTCAGTCAACATTTCATCGTCTTCCTCCAAATGATCCGTTTAATGTCTTGGTGCGAGTTTATGTGGTCAGGGTATGTATTTGTATAAGATGCGTACTAGCGTGACATTTTGTCAAATACGTAGAAATACATTCCCGATTTCTGTATATTGCCACAGCATTGTGTAGCCAAAGTCGAATTCTTGTTCTTAGAATTATGTGAACTTAGAGATAAATGATTTATGAAGAGATCTATGTAGATAAATGCTATATTTCTTATGTCTCGGTCATACGTTTAGCTCTTCTGCTCTGCTGCAAAAAGAATACGTAAAGCTTAAACGTAATTGTCTTTTTTGGAAAAAAACTCAAATCTTTGAGATTTAATGTCGTACATGCGATAGAGACTATCCCGTGGCACTTCACTATGGTGTATTGTATGGCATCCATTAACTGTACTCTTTTGACCCCATTCCACATAACGTTGTGCCCTTCTAAATAGTAGGGCTCTCACGATTAGAAAAAATCATAATCGATTAATCTATGACACATAATCTAATCTTAATCGATTAATCGTTGATAAAAAGACAAACGTTTAAAAAAGTTATCCAATTAAACTGCGTAAACCCCGAACTCGATATCGTCCCACAGGTGGGACGACAGGCCCGTGATTTCCATTGACTTATTGAGGGGGCTAGACAAAGTTTCATATTTTCTAAAGCTTTTTAAGAGTTTCTGAGTGACATTAGCATGGCCTGTTCATTGTTCTCTCGCATATAAGTTATGAAGAAAAGGAGTCTAAGGCTTACTGTATATACATAGGCTAATTATTAGGCACCACTGAAAATATGGGGGGCTTAAGCCCCCTTAGCTTCCCAGGAATTACGGCCCTGTACAATGACTCCTTCTGTTATCTGAAGAATCGTTTCAATCTCAGTCATCTCACACTCCAGCTTGATATCCTGGCCTTGTTGACAAGGGCGAATATTCATTAGGAAGACGGGAACAGTGAAGAACATCAGGTTTGAAACATGGCAGGGTTTAATTAATAAAGGACAAGCTAAGCTGTGATAAATCATCAAGTAATGTCCGTACAAGGAGCAATTAAGCTTAAGGTTATGCAGAAGATTTTTATTTGAAACAAGTTAGCAAGATAAAATAAGCTAAAACATTATAGTTATAGCATTATTAATATCGTAGTAGTTAGCGTATATGTCTCGTGTTTTATTTTAGCAGATATACCTGCTAAGGTGAGCGTACTAATATGGTCCTGCAATCATTAGACTCCATGTGTGAGAGCTGATAAGATGCGCGGAATGCATGGACGATCGGAGGTGCATGCCTGGTCGTTAACTTTGTTATGATACACTGTGATTATCCACTCAAAACACGCATAACGTTGAGAAACAAAGAGTTGTAATCGTTTACCAACCAAGATCTAATCGTAATCGATTAATCGATTAAGCGTGAGAACCCTACTAAATAGGCAACAATCTTGAGCAAGACTCACTTCACTTAAACAATGCGCGAGTTGAACTTTTTTTATGTTTTACTTGAACATGTTGGGTGTATCATCACTGATTCGTCAGTCAGCGTGTTTGATAAAGTTGTATCGAATCAACACTCTTGTCACATCTGACAGCGATTTTTGAAGTCTGAGTGACTGTCAAGAACTAACTTCTCGAGTGCAAGACTTTCCTAAGCGGTTAACGTGCGAAGACCGTTGGTAGCTAGAAGAAATGAAGGTGAAGTTTTACGATATTTTCGTGCTGTGATGCTAGTCCACAACAACAGATAGAATAGAAAGTATCTGATTTGACCTCTCTTTCGAAAGCTTTTCGTCCACATACTTCCGAACTACAGCCCTGAAAATTTGAGACCTTGCGCTAAAAATATACTTAAAACCTTTTTTCGTCTGACACTTTGCAGAGTATGTATCGTCAGAAAAACGAAAGTAAAGATATATGGCAACGTTTTTTATATGAAACATGTATCGAAACTACTCAATGATAAACAAGGAAAGAAAAGGAAACAAAGAGAAAATCAGGGAAGGAAGCATGTAAAATGTCGCAAATTTTCAAGGCAATTTTCAAGTTTTGTACCACAAAAAGATTGTTCAAGTATTTCCGAATTACAGGACCAACGTCACGTGATAGGCTGAAGATACCAAAATATTTCCTTGTATAAAGGTTGTGTAGAAAGAATTTCCGTAACAATAAGGAATGTTAGGAAGCCATGACATGAAAATACCACTTTAATACTCAATGTATCATCACCAATCCTGTGCTACTTTTTGCTTGTTTTAGTGATTGTGATGTTTGACTTTGTACTTTGATTCTTCTATCATTTTTTCCTTCAATATTAAGGCTACTGGATTGCACCCTACTGACCCTAATGGAAAGGTGAATATTCTTCTGTTTGTTTTATTTATTATTTCTATTATTACATCACTATTACATCTTGTATTTTTCTCTTCACTTTGGGATAATAGTCAAAGGTTGAATTTGTAATCATATTTTCTTTTGCCAGGCCGATCCTTATTTGTCTGTCACTTTGGGGAAGAAAACAGTGAAAGATAGGGATAACTATGTATCTAAGCAACTCAATCCTGAGTTTGGAAGGTTAGTGATGGTTGCTAGTTATTATTGCATTTTGTAAATTTCATGTTTTCATTTATATAGTGTAGCCCCTTACCTTTTGAATCAGGGTCATCAGACTGCAACCTTGTCACCTTTTAGATTGCGCTTGATAGCTCAGCAGAAGCGACACAATCTGCAGTCATTTAGTTCGATGTGGTATTTACTAGAGACCTCTGTCTGTACAAGTTACAAAATACAAAGAAGTACCATTGCTGTGCTCATCTACCACACCTTTGAAACCATGGTCTCTCACTGCAAATCTGACGTCAGTAAAACAGATACAGACCTTAATTAGGAAACCAAATTTAAATAAAAGAGTTGTAGCTACTAACGCCTCTAAGTTACTTTTTCGAGTACTCTGTATGGCTTTGTCATTTTCAAACATTTGTGAGAGCATGTTCTGTGATACGATCTCTTTTCGTTAATTGATGTGTCCTTGTATGCTTAAAAGGATTTGATTTGATTTTTCTTGCAGATGCTTTGAGTTTGAGGCAGTCTTGCCCTTTGATAGTCTGTTATTAGTTCAAGTCTTTGACTGGGATATGATTGGTGATGATTTAATTGGTGAAACTAAGATTGACGTTGAAAACCGTTTCTACAGCAAACATCGACCAAGTTGTGGCATTCAAGAGAACTACATGTCGTAAGTCGTCATTTTAACTTGTGTCCTTGTATTTTTGCTCGACAGCTCAAATATGACGTATGACTGAAGTCAGTTATCCACACTCGCTGTTTTAGTGGTTCAGTAGTGGCGCCATGTTAATCATTTGCTTAACTTCATAGTGTAGTTTTAAGTCATGTTACCCTCTCTTATTATTGTTTGTTTTGATATTAGCGTGAGATGATATCTTTCTTAGGGCATGCTATTGTGAGGTGGTGTCTTCCTAAGAGCATGCTAGTGTGAAATCATATTTTAGTGTGGGGCATATTGATGCGAAATGATGTCTTGTCGAGCGCATACTAGTGTGTACTGATATTTTGCTGAGGGCGTGACGAAGCTTCGTAATATTTTGTGGAGGCTTATTTGTGAGGAATGGTATTTTTATTAGTTTATGGGCAGGATATCTTTTATCTTAAGTTCCAAGATATTGTGATATTTCAAGTAGTTTTAAGATTTTCTACCTCTACATATTTTGGTGTTATGATTAATATTGATTTTGTGTGTTTATTGTTTGCCTCCAAGCCATGGGTATGCAAAGTGGCGAGATCCACAGAAACCAACACAAATATTGACGAAAATATGTAAAGATGAGGGCTTTGAAGGGCCAATTTTTTATGATGGCATGTGCAAAATAAACGACATTGAATTTGTTGCAAAGAAATCAACTGTTAAAGACGATAAAGGTAAGATGCCATTGTGATTTATAACATATGCCCTTGCTCGACACTATTTGCACATTGAAGTCATTTCTTAATACTGACATCTCAGAATGCAGTCGGTATTTTTTACATGAGAGTTGATAATGTACCATGTTGTACAAAGGGTTTTTTTTTTTATTATTCTTTGAGATATTCTCTTTTTGTATTGGTAAGCTGCAACGATGTACTTCTTTGCATTTGTTGTTGTACGATGTTTCTTTTGGGTTTTGATTGATAGGAAGAGATAAACCCTCAGATGAACCTGCAGCACTGGAGGCACTCCAAAGGTTGAAGGAAATCCCTGACCGAGGCTACAATTTAGTGCCTGAACATGTAGAAACGCGAGGCTTGTTCAACCCTGAGAAGCCTGGGCAAGAACAGGTATGTGGATTAGTTCAATACGTTTTTATAACACATTCAAAGACAGTTCATTTTAGTACATGGAGCCACAGTTAATAACTAAGCTGAGATTGAGGGTTGAGTGAACGATTTTCCCTTCAAATTCGCACTCGCTCTGTTGAGTGGTCTTTCCCTTTCCTTTCTTGTGATTAAAGTATTTTGTCTTCGTGATAAAACTGTTTTTTTAACTTTCCTCGGATAGTGACGTTTGTAACATCAAGCTTATATTTAAAGTCGGTTTTTCAATATCATAACGTGACTTGTTCAGTAGCAATAGATGTGATGTACTCGGTAGCAATAGATGTGATGTGATCGTTAGCAATAAATGTGATGTACTCGGTAGCAATGGATGTGTTGTATTCAGTAGCAATGCACGTGATGTCTTCAGCAGCAGTGCATTTGATTTGTTCAATAGCAGTACATGTGATGTGTTCAGTAACACTACATGTGATGTATTCGGTAGTAATACATGTGATGCGTTCAGTAGCAATACATGTGATGTGTTCAGTAGCACTACATGTGATGTATTCGGTAGTAATACATGTGATGCGTTCAGTAGCAATACATGTGATGCGTTCAGTAGCAATACATGTGATGCGTTCAGTAGCAGTACATGTGATGTATTCAGTAGCAATGCAAGTGATGT
>JANTCA010081391.1:3203-14522 GCA_024741275.1 Chironex yamaguchii
GATCATCACGGTCATCGTGATCATCACGGTCATCGTGATCATCACGGTCATCGTGATCATCACGGTCATCGTGATCATCACGGTCATCGTGATCATCACGGTCATCGTGATCATCACGGTCATCGTGATCATCACGGTCATCGTGATCAGCACGGTCATCGTGATCAGCACGGTCATCGTGATCAGCACGGTCACCATGATCATCAAAATAAACGTTATTGTCGTCATCGTCATCATTATCTACGCCAGCACAAGTTGGATGGGTCCTTATGACTAACTTCAACGCAATCATATTATTGGTTCGTATTTAATGTTGTGCATTGCAATGCAATCTTATATTACAGCATCATTGCCATTTCTTTTAACACCTTAATAACTTTACCTTAATGACAAGATCATAATGCTGACGCGTAATCTTTTCTCTAGTGGAAACATCCTGGAATTTTCATATGGCTACGTAGAAAAACAACACAACGTCACAAAGCGTAAGACATTGTGCTTACGATAGAAAATGTTAAATGCCACCTAATTTTGAAATGATAGAAAGAATAAGTACAATAGATTTGTCAAGGGGAATATAACGTTTGATAGGATACTGATAAAAACCCACTCACATCCAGCACCTTTATTTATTCATGCTTACTTATGCTAATTCATGCAAATCCAAGCTTATTCAACGTGTATTCGTAGACAATTACAAATAATTACCACTCCTTTATCACTCTGTAACTACAGAAAACGATCGTACGATTAAGGCCCTTAGAATATCGATCAACATTTGCCAACAGACGCCCATCTGGCTACTGACTCAGTTGTTAACTTTGTCAATTAAAACTCTTCCTTGTAGCCTGAGACGAAGAAAACAACTGTCACTTATCGTAACGTTGGATCTTATCCATCAACTTGCTACTTCAATTGGCTACACAATGGCCTTACCGCCCTATTCGTTTAGGTAAAGTCATATTGAACCAGATACTGTCGGTCAAAAATAAATTATATACATATTCATCCCTGAGACAATACAACACCGTCAACCGCAGGTAAAGAAAAGAGACATGTTAACTCAATACATACTCCACCCCAATTTTGATTTCATGTTATCGGCCGATTAGATGTTTAAGCTCAGCGGTGGATACAAAACTGTTGTAAGCAATGAAAGAGGACTGGGAATTAAGGAAGCTGGGTCTATTGCTGACAAAGACTTCTTTTCAGCTGCACTGTAAGGTAACGGTTCAGACGACCAAACACCTGATACATGCATGAATATAAGAATTATGAGTAAAGGGCTGTCGTTGAAAAATGGGGGGGGGGGGGAGGAGGAAGAAACGTCCACCAAAAAATAGGTTCATAGGTTACCCCTTCATTTAGTAACACTGTGACCAAGAGCAATGTCGCAGAACAGGACATGGGAACCAGCTAATCGACCGGAAACGTTGACAGCAGTTTGTAGTTAATTCCATCAAGCAAAGTTCAGAATTTACATCTGACAATTGTTAATAGAAAAATTTGAATATATTCACCTTGCAAAAAAGTGAGAGGGAAGCGCCCTGCCCTTCGGTGATTACGGTCCTGGGGTAGATCACTAGAAGGAACTGACATCCGTTCATTGTAGAGCACCCCAGGGATGTACTCTTATCTGACAACAACAGATACATCACACCTGCTTGATAACCCAAACACACAAGTACACCAACGATAACAGCACATTGTAACACATTGTCTATTTCACACACGTAGCTACACTCAGTATCGTCGAGACGGGCGGTAGTCGGGGTAGTTACCGGGGGAGTGACCTCGAGGGACCCGCAAGAAACAAGGGATAAAGTTGGCCTTGATTTGTTATTGATCTGTAATGCTGAAAATCACTACTTAAATTTTGTCTGTTGGAAGCTTGACTGAAATAGTGAGGGCATTCCATTTAAAGTTACATTTTCAATTATCAGTTTTATTTCATTCTCCCTCTGACTGGAACATATCACGTGATCAGCACAAAATCTTGATATAATTAGCGGTAGTGACATTTACTTCGCATCATTAGACAGACACCCTACAAGTTTTCTTCCGTATTTGAGGCTCATCTGGTGTTGAATTGGGCTTAAAACCATCGACCAGATGAACTAAATCCACCGGTCTCCAAAACGAAGAGAACTTTAAATCAAGTCAAACTTGTGGTCAAACCAAACATTAAGACACCCAAACCAAATGTTAATGAGTGTAATGGTGCTGAAAAATGGCATGTTATCATTTTTCAATAAAGAGAGCCTCACATTACAACAATCTTGAAATAACATCCAAAAGTCGCCAGAAATTTTTCAAGCTTAAACTACGTAAAGCCAATGGATCGTTACGCAGTTTGAAATTATTCAAAACACGCTCCAGTTGCCAAATCCACTATAATCAACAAGCAATGACCTCTGTTTCACCCATCTATTGACGATTCCGACATCTTTATCTAGCAGAGAAACCGTTAGCGAGATTATTTGTCAAACCTACTACTGGCTGACTATGGTTACAGCTACATAATGCACGGCTTGGGCAACGTAAATCGTATTAACCTCGAAGGCTGAAGGGCAAAGACAATCCCGAAGATATTATGGAAGTTATGCATCAGTAAGGCCGCTTCTTGTTTAGCTCATTCTTGATTGCAAATTATGCAGACGCTCATCGTAACCTTTCTTGAGCTGATCCGTTCTACTTATCACAAAGACATGCTTCCACCTGTCACAATCAGACAATCAAACTTGCAAACGACCACCACAAAGTAATGAAATCCAAAAAAACAACACTCATGAAGATATCAAAACTAAAAGGTCATGTTTACAAACTGAAGCTAAAGCCCGAGTTGAAATAAGTCAGCGACACGCAAAGAACTGTAGGGCAGTTTCAGCGCTACACTTACCCATTAATGTATCTAGCGAAAGTTTGTTCTGAACTAGGTAAAGCAAACCCAATTCATAACTCATATTTTCACCTACAAATACACGCCTGGCATCTATTTCAACTTTCCAATAAAATCGCAGCCTTTTTAAAGAAATTTCAAGTTCTTGAAACCAGTAGAATTCTTTTTTGTTAACACCGACCACTTAAGTTTAGCAACAAACATCACGTAACACAGCAACCAAGTCATTATCAGTTTGTATCAAGATCAGAGGGAAAACATGGAAATAAATCCCTACAACTTAAACCAGAAAAATACAAACATACATTGGTATGACGACTGTCGCATTAAAATCCAATTACGACACAGCAAGGGTACTTAAGATAGCTTTTCTTTTAAAATTCGGTTGTGCATGTGAAGAAAAATGCTCTCAACAACAGACACGTAGTTTTATCCTTGTTTTCGTTTTCAGTATATATCATATACTCACTCGGCAAAGGAATAAAGAACTCAAAGAAGCGATAAAATGTGATGTATTCTTTAGGTCGGAAGCATAACATTTGCGTGCTTCTGACCTTTCTTTAAGTAACGTTAGCATTTTTTAGCATTTAATATCTCCTCGCAGGCAAACAGACCATTGCATAGCACACAGTAGCTCACCCACTAGGTGTGTATTTTAGGCATAGTAACGGATCGTCCGAAGAAGTCTGCTATTAACCTTTGTGCAATGTTCAATACATGGTAACAACTGTTTGTCATCGTTTTTCACGATGTGTAACTGATTACTCCTAACTAACAGGGACGCGTACTATTTCTTGTATTTAGTACACTGCGTAGGTAGATGGCGTTGATATCCTAAACACGCAGCCAAACTCGACGTGTTAAACACGTATTGAAAATTACAAGAAGAGAACACGGCGCAAAATAACCTTAATTCTATATCAACCACGCATAAAGAATTGAAGATGTAACACCGTAACTGAACAAGCCCAGCTGACTTGCTTCCTCTATATATAAATAAGCAATTCAATAGAAAAGGATAAAAGGTACCAGCTACACAATTTCACAAGCCAGGATTAACAACGTTTAATCCCTTATACTCAAAAACTGTTAACAGTATTGCAGTTCAACCTAGACCAATCAATTCCCACTCTTGCCAGAGAACAAGTAGCACGCATGCACAACATCCAAGACTAACGAAGGTAACTTGCCTCGGGAGGCGACCAAAAACCTGGTCAACATCATTAGTATTCAGTGCGTCGAAAAACCGATGACGTTTACCGACCTATACAGCTTACAGTTTCAACTAACACCATGCTAAATTGACTCAAAACACCTCGGGCTTTCGTATACTATATGCAACTAGTGAAATTTTGTGACGAATGATGGCTTGGATCCAAGACAATGTTTTAACTATTCCTATCAACATAAACGATCTGCAGTTTCCATTGACACCTGTTAAAACTACTCCATTTCACGCAAATTATCAAATATCCAACCGAACATGGGTATAGAAAATAACAAAATTACCCACTTGAACACGCTAACGATGTCTTGTACTACACAATATAAAACGAACGAGTTTCAAACAAGAACACCGGGTGGCCCTCTTAAGTCATATACTTCTCTTGAACCTTACACAAAATCAATCCTCCTAAATAACTTGAGACATGCGAACTAAAACAAGATAAAAGCTATCATGAGGTAGCTATCTCCCGAGCTACTTCCTTTCGATTTACAGGTAAACATCATAAGAAATACAGATCCCATAGATGCCAGTTAAGAACTCAAACACATCAGTCATTACTTGCAGCTTAACCTTCTTAAATCTTTAACCCAGACATACTCAAAGGTTCAGCTTCTGGTATAAACACGTAAACTACAAGGAGTCCTTTAGCAATGGCCACCTAGGACACAGAAACTTACCTTTGACCAGATCAACGAGTCGTTGAAGATTGGGCCATGCAAGGTAAACTCTTTTCATAACAATTTTCACAAGATTTAAAACTCTGTGAAGAAAATTCTGTAAGTGTTTTATAAGCAATGAAAAATTTAACAACACTCTACGAATAATTGCATGTTCAGATGAGGGAAATAGAATAAAAGCCTTTCATTTATTATTAATGACATGTGTCTAGGTTGAAATGACAATGGTCTTTTCTAAAGTATTATGAATGATATCCAAATCTGATTACAAATGAATTCACTATCACGGATGAATAGAAAACAATACGATTTGTTCTGCATTAGCGAACTAGCCATTTAATAGGTGCATAGAGGCAACGGAATGAGAAATTGCGGAACACAAAATGGCGGTAGTTTATCAAGTAAGCTTCTTAAGTCCCTTCACTTATTGAATTTTATACACATTGAGAAAATCTGTATTGTCGAGAAAACAATACCGGGATCAACTTGCCAACAAATTTCAGTTAGGAAGGGCATTAAATGTTTCTCGTCGGAGAATAAACCAGAGGAAACCAGTGAGTTTTTGTCATACACGCATATTAAAAGCATTCAAGGCACAAAATACTTGCGCAAAATTCTTGAAAAGACAAATCATACAAAAGTTTTTTGTGCTAAACAACAAAACTCTATCATCACTGTTTTCAAGGAAGCGAACATTTACATCCGAATATGAATTACGAGGGTAATTTAAAATAGGATCTTGCTGTGGAACAAATGTTTAAAGAAACCTTTAAGTCTGTAGCACGTACAGACGTTACGTTATTTATGCCTTTTAGTGAACAGTATTACAGTAGGCAATAGCACGAAAACAGTTTGTTTTATTTCCTGCTTTGAAGGAAGAGGCCATAATGCAGTAATTGGAACCACAAAACTAACTTATGTGCGATGGCGTGAGATGGGGTAGTCTGACATGAGCTAATATCAGAGAACAGTGTGATGTCAACGTTTAATGATTATGGCTGCATAATGAGGGTATTTGTGGTATCAAGACTAGTAGAACGACCGGAGATAACCGAAAGAAAAGGAATGAGGAAGAACAAAACGTGTCAACAGGTTTTGTTAACTGAGGCCGTAAAGTACAGGACCCCGAGAAACAACCCAGATTACGTGACGCTAAATGAAACCACAATATGATCTAAAGATTTGGTAATTGAGGCCATACAACTTTAAGGGCTAAGCACGGTACCAGCCTCAAGGCAACGTATCAAGGGCCGCGATAATACGGATAAAGTGACGTCCGTCAAAGTGCGATTTGACATCAGGGTTTGTTAAACAAGGCCGTACAACGAAAAGGATAAGCATGGTGTCAGTTTTAAGGCAAAGTAAAACTGGCAGCAAAGCTAATAATGATCTCAAGATTTGGTAACTGAGGCCGTACAAGGAAAGGGATAAGCATGGTGTCAGTTTTAAGGCGAGGTAAAACTGGCATCAAAGCTAATAATGATCTCAAGATTTGGTAACTGAGGCCGTACAAGGAAAGGGATAAGCATGGTGTCAGTTTTAAGGCGAGGTAAAACTGGCATCAAAGCTGAGAATGACCTCAAGATTTGGTAACTGAGGCCGTACGACGAAAAGGATAAGCATGGTGTCAGATTTAAGGCAAAGTAAAAGTGGCATCAAAGCTAAGAATGATCTCAAGATTTGGTAATTGAGGCCATACAACTTTAAGGGCTAAGCACGGTACCAGCTTCAAGGCAACGTATAAAGGGCCGCGATAATAGGGATAATTTGACTTCCATCAAAGTGTGATTTAACATCAGGGTTTGTTAAACAAGGCCGTACAACGAAAAGGATAAACATGGTGTCAGTTTTAAGGCAAAGTAAAAGTGGCATCAAAGCTAAGAATGATTAAAGATTTCGTAACTGAGGTCGTACAACAAAAAGGATAAACACGGTATCATTTAGCATGGCGATAAGCAACGGATCTTACGAGAGCACCTCAGAAAAAGCTTACACGACTCAAGACGTGATAACAAGCTTCAGTTGGCTCAAAGTCGTGATGCGAAGTGACACCAGTGACACTAACCTTAAGGTTTGGTGAATGTGGCAGTGCAATAAATAGAATGAGTATTGCATTTCTTTTAGGATACAGTGATCTGGCTCCAAGACTGGATTGGAGAAGAGCAACTTCCGGCGGAGGTCCTGTGGGAAGATGGGCCACACTACAATGGATATCCCGTCAAGTCACTTTGGCACCCATGGCCCGTGGCGCTAATCGCTCTTCGACCCGCTGCCTTTCGGGTTAATACTCTGGACTGGAAAAGGCTAAGGGGATGGCCCCCGACAGAAAACCATCTCGGTCGGTGTTATTGCTGGGGACCCAGCCGAGTACGATTCGCACGTTATGCTCCATGGAAAATACAACTAACAATGCTCACGACGTTAGTGGCCTCTCCGTTGCTCAATGCAGGGGAGGGCCGCCCAAGTTGCGTCAATATGATCTATGGTCAAGACTGGCAGAAGAACTGGTTCACCATATGCCAGGAACTCGCCCAGAACCGCGCCCAGTGGCAAGGACTAATACGCGACCTATACCCGGACCGAACCCCACGGAGCACGCTCAGAGGCAGCAGCGACTAGGAAGCTATGATGATGATGATGATGATGATGGCTCAAAAGATGGCAAAGTATGATGACATCGTTGCACAGCACGATGTCATACTTTGCTTCATAGCGCCGTGCAAGGAAAAGGGTAAGCACGGTAGCCCACAGTGCAAGAGCTTTAAGGACACAAAGTGTAGTGACATTACAGTAAAAAATAACTTCCAGGTTCGCTAAACAAGTTTATACAACGCCAACGGTATGGCATCGCAAAGCAGATAATGAATTAAGATTCGGTACACGGGATCCTACAAAGGGTGGACACAAATCAGAACGTTAGAACGGATGATAAAGTTGCAAAGCACATTAAAATATTAAGACCCGAGCAGCACAACACGATCAGGTCGTTTGTTGCAATACAGCCGACGATGCAGGGGGGATTAAGCTATGATTTTGGCGAATGTTCCTCTTGCAGCATCCAAAGCAAATTGTGGCCACAGGACATAAAATGAACATCAAAGTCTACGAAGGGAGCGTTTGAAGGGCACTAGCATGCAGGCTAACCCACAAAACCCATCTTACTATGTTGGATCTACAGAACATCTCTTCCACTTTCTGCGACCACGGACAAAGAAATGCAGGGTGCGAGACCTATTCAAGCCTCCTTTTGAATAACTGCTGAGCACGAATTTCAAGCAAAAATTATTTGAGCAACTACAGTGGGAGGTGACTATAAATTATATTTTCTTGAGAAAGTAGCTTTCAATTGCAGTAGAAATTGGCTTTGTTCGGGAGAATGCTTCTTTTGTTGCACAAGCCGATGTATTATTTCCTGTGCAATGTCAATAACAAAGCAAAAGGCCATCATGATTACTAACGACGTCACTAGACAGATATTTACAGAAATCGAACAGAAGTACTATTACGCCAGTACGGAAGGGATAAAAAGCTTCTGTTTGGTTGTCTATATACGTCAGTCACGATCGTAACCTACTATCCATAATCGTTTGGTAAGAGAAGCAAAATAAGAGACAACAACAATAAAAGAATGCATATAGCACAAAAAATTGACTCACACCAAAATCCTCAAGGTAACTTGCCTCAAATCAGATCGTTCTTCCATCAATGTCAAGGATTTTATTTGGTAAAACGGGCAAGGAAAATAATAAAACCCTCCTTCCAATTATTGTCAATGTCTAATATTCTAGCTGTAAGTTTATGGTCGTCAAACGTCAAATGGTTAAATGCCACACAGACGGCAGATCAAGAGGGATAAACTAGGAAAGCAGCCGAGGATGAGGCATAGTAAATACTATGAACAAACTATAACTATAACCGAGTTGTTGATCTCTATTTTACAGCATAAATCCAAAGTTACCGACGAATCACGCGGTTGACTACAAAACAAAGAAGATAAAGCAGCAGCTGATAGCGTTCGGCGGCTACCTAGACCGAACCATTACCCGACCGGATAAATGCTCACCCTGACCCCGAAAAATTGGTTCCCCGACGGAACGCTAGTAGTTAATACAACGTTTCGCGTGTGATTCTGAGCACTTGTCTAAAGATGAGAGCAAACTCTCAGCAGCAGCAAATTTTGAGATGGGTCTGTGTCGACCGGTTGTAAGAAATCTGGATGATCGGTGGTAAAATCTGGAGAATATTCGGAAGATGTGTGCAAAATCGGTCTGCAATATAGTAAACTAGGCTCACGTATCTCTAAAGGAGGTACTACTATGGCAATACACAATAAGCTGGCATCGAGAGGGCCAATCGCAATTTATTTCAAGGTCTTGTACCCATCTCAACAACAGCATTACATCAGCCCAATCTTACAAATCTGCTGACAAAACTACCTCATTACGTCACTCAAAATTTTACGTCCTTAAATAATCAAGGGAACAACGTCTACTGAGAGAACGTGCACATCAAGCACCCGCTCTTGAGTAGAAGAAACACTCCATAAAAAGATATTCACTTAAACCCTACCTAAAAACCTGAGGTGACATTATCCACCTTTCGGCAGGAACATCGCATTAGACAATCCAATACACAAACAAGCTGATAAACATGGAGGTTAGAAATCAATTTACCCCAGGGGGCGGGGTTGACAAAGGCAGTTCGGAAATAGACTGAGGGGTCCATCCACAACCCCACTAAATTTGTCTTACAGAAATTACGAGTTCTCTTACCCCCAAAAGGCTTCATACCCCAAACCTAGAAACATATGTACTACCAACTCAGACCTGGATGGACTAGAAAGCAATGGAGACAAGTCGTGGCTCTACGTTCTCGAAATCTTCAGAACTCCAGACTCGAAGCGTTACCACTAGTTACAGTTCAATGAGAAACCCAGCCCCCAGGGCACTAAATACTTCGTCTGGGCAATGTTGGCCATGTTCATCATTGACATGAATCCACCTGCGGAATGGACAACATAAATCATCGGCACAGCTTAAATTCACTTTATCAAAAGCTAACCTTACAATACCACAGTTTTAGACACTATGTCTACCAATTGACACCAAAAAACCATATTTCTTACACTATCTGTCTGCAGAACCATAGCCTAACGTCCATATCGATTTTAGATTCCAGCCACATCACGCAACTGTCTACCGGATCGACGGATCGGTTCTTCGTCAAACGGATGCATCCTTACACTGGACTTACCCCAATCCAGATTAAGCAGCTACCTTCTATTCTTCTCAACTACCCAGTCCTAAAAGCTCACGGCTACGCGTGCAAAGCAGTATGGGCAAAAGGGCAAAAAGCCTATAAAGAACTCTTCCTCAGACCCACAGAATAACTTACTTAGATTTACTCATTTTACAAAAAAACCTCACGGGGTCCTCCTAGTCAATGGTTCTACTACTTTATGGGTACAAACATATTCTTGTCAGACCCGATTCTGTGTTCACAAAATAATAAACATTAGACACTGATGATTCTCTCTTGTCTAAAGCATCGCAGTACAGATTTAGCGTCAAACTAGTTTAGATGATAAACAATTAAGATAATTTCGTTTTCTCCTTTTCAGAGGAGTACAGCGAAATTACAACAAGCTTATACTTTTGCCTACATAGCTTACTTGATATCATTTGACCAAAAGCCTAAGACCAGAATTACTCCATCTTGCACCACATAAATGCCTCTGGCTCTCAAGAAAATAGCAGCATGGCGTTTTATCCATTGACAGTGGAAAAGCATTACAAAGCATCCTACTGCAAGCCTGGCTGTATTATGTGCAGTGGTGATTTGCATGCTTTCCTCTTACCACCAGAGCTCTCAGTTCTGGGCACACTCACACTCTGCAAGGATACCAAAATGGTGAATTTTGACGACATTGTACGTGTCCTAAAAGCATTCAAAGAAAAGCAGCCATTACTGAAGAACGTTCTTACCATGATCAAGATTGTTTTGGTTGGAGGTGCCACAACTGCTACGCCAGAGCGCTCATCTTCATTAGAACGAAGAATACAAACATTTTTGTGCTCAACGATGACACAAAAGAGATTCAATTCTCTATCTATTTTAGCTACATACAAGGAGATTCTAGACATCTGGTCTTTAATCGAGGTAGCAAACGATTTCGTTGCTGATACAACAAATCGCATGACCCAATTTGGCAACTCAGATTTGTAAACTTTTCTTAGAGTTTATTTTGTTAGCTATAGTAGTACAGTGTACAATCTAATACAATATCCTGAAATGGGCATATTTTGCAACTTTATATGCGTAATATAATAGAATGCTGGACCCTGAAAACCTCTGACATCAAGAAAATTGAAAATTTTGAACTATGGTGCTACCGAAGACTACTCCGCATTAGCTGGGTTGAAAAGATCACAAACGAATAAGTTATCCGAAGAAGTGGCTGCAAACGAAGGCTGATGGATATTATAAATGAACGGAAATTGACATTCATTGGTCAC
>JANTCA010081402.1:0-14521 GCA_024741275.1 Chironex yamaguchii
GTTTTTGTGTTCTATTCGATCTGATTAGTAGACTGAAGACTGTGTTTGGATTTTCTTTGATCGACATAGAGGGCAAAATAATGTTTTTGTGTTCTATTCGATCTGATTAGTAGACTGAAGACTGTGTTTGGATTTTCTTTGATCGACATAGAGGGCAAAATAATGTTTTTGTGTTCTATTCGATCTGATTAGTAGACTGAAGACTGTGTTTGGATTTTCTTTGATCGACATAGAAGGTAAAATAATGTTTTCACATTCTATTTGATCCAAATAGAGGATAAAGTACTGTTTTTGTGTTCTATTATATTTGAATAGTAGACTGATTTTTGTATTTGGATTTTCTTTGGTCCAACTAGAGGACAAAATACTATTTTAGTGTTCTTCTCGATCTGAGTAGTACACTGATTACTATGTGTTGATTTTGTTTGATCTAAATAGAAGGTAAAATAGTGAGCCATGAGCCATTTGATCCAAATATTAAACCAAGTATTGCCTTTAGATTTTATGCAGTCCTTTAGTTGACCAAAGGGGGTATTCGCATTCTATTTTGACGGAATAGCAGACCGAGTAATTTATTTAAATCTTGCTAAATAATAAGCCAATGGGCAACAGGATACAACAATGTGCAGCACCTGGTTTCAGTGCATGAAACACGTGTTATTTGTTGGACTTATTTTTCAGTTTACTTGTACAACTTCAGCTAGCTGATACTTTTAAATTTCTATTGAATTTCAAAATTATTCTAAGGTCATGTCGTGTTTAATTGAGCGGTAGCTACTCTTAACATTCTATTGATATTGAACTAATTGTAGACAACTTTTTTGATGTCTGCAAATCTCTTAATCTCACACAAGCAGAATATCTCAAATAGCATATGTATTAACCAATTTGAGATATAAAAGAAGAGAGCTTTAATTGATAAATGTGAAGCAATCTGCTGAGTTCTCTGATACAATAAACATGCATAAACGAAGATGAACATATCAATCAGATTTAAAGCTTGTTTACATGAGGTGAGCTGGCTCATTCAGGTGTGATCGATTTATATTGCGTTGGCATGAAACAATTTCTATCACCCAAAGTCAGCGTATACAAAAATGATTCTTAGCAAACATCGATAGAGTAACTGTAAACCAAGGTTTTCAACTTGTCGACTTGTTTTTCTGGTCGTTTATTGTCGACAGTATAACTAGTCGCTTAAATTTTGGTAGAAATCTCAGTCAACTCCCTGATAGTCGGATTCATGTTACCTTATTGACAATTTTCGCCATTTGAGTGCTAAATTTTTATCGCATGATCCTAGAGGTATGGTCTAGAGCTAGAAGCAGAGAGGAGACATGGAATATTGATGCAAAGTTAGCTGCTTTTAAAAATTATAAATACGTCTGTTGTAAGTAAGTAATGTTTTTATCTCTCACAGGATTGACGATGACAAATTAAAGATAAGTCACTTTGCTGCAATGACAGAGAAAAGTGTGAAAGAAGCTGTAGCCTCATACGACTGATACGATTCAAGTTGGAAAATAATTGATGAATAATACTCCAACAAATGCCAACTTTCATGCTAGATGTACCTGGCATAAGCATGAAAAAAATCACTGATAAGCGGGAGAAGAATGGTGAAAATGCTTTGCTGACTTAGCTGCACCATACGAACAAAATGAATGCCACCTTGAATCAAACATCTCGATTTTCGTCGGAACACCAAAGAATTGTCTTCAAACCCAGTTATCATTATTCAGCTTTAGTGGTTTCCTTCCTCATTATATCTGTTAATGGTGCTGTCATTGCCCTGTTTCGATGTAGAAGATTTCTATATAGGACACCTTGTAATCGACCACTCTTAAGTCTAGCAATTGCAGACATGATGACTGGTATCAATACTCTTCTTCAATTGATTCCATTTTTTGAGTTCAGGTACTCAGCAACAAGAGATACATTTTCAGTGTCCTATCTTTTCCCCTTAAACCTTCTTACCACATTCTTAGCGTTAGTTTCCGTCCTTCATCTTTGCTCCTTGGCAGCCGAACGATATCTTTCCATATTTTACGCACTGAGATACAGATCTTTGGTAACAACTAGAAAGATAGACTACACAGTAGCTGGCCTATGGGCATGTGCTTTTATCCTTACAACCTTACAACTTGCCTGGAAGTATCGTGTTCTTAGCAAAAAAGTCAGTCTACAAGAGAAAATGGCAGTTCGCAAAGTGGAAATCATCTACAGCGCTACTGCAACTTCGGTATTTGCTTTTATGCCATCTATCATCCTTGGCTTTGTTTATTTTCGTTTGTTTTCGGCATCAAGAAGTATGATACGCAATGACCCAGATACGGCTATGAATGTACAGAAGAAAAGGCGTCGTGAACTTAAACATTTAATCACCTATATTTTAATGTATCTTTGCTTTGTTATTCTGTGCTTGCCGTATTTCGTGGTCCAATTTATTGTTGATATTGATGATAAGTTTACAGTGCTCAAGGAGGCTCCGATTGAATTGATCGAAGCTCTTTATATGCTACGAACTCTAGTATCCGTGTTAAATCCTATTATTTATGCACTGTTAAAACAAGATTTCATGAAAGCTGTCAAGACAACATTTTTAACAAAAAGCTTCTGGTTTAAAGTAACAAAGAGAGAAAACTCTAATTCTGTGCCTATGAACTCAGATTGCCTTGAGGACAGCAGAAGGAGAAGATGCTTGGAAACGGACACTTACTTGGAGATACGAGACGATACTACTAGTGTTTAAAAGAAATCGTGGTGGTCTTGCCTGGTAAGGCTTCTTCATTTAAGCAAAACTATGAATAGGAGACTTGATGATATTATCTCTGTGTGTACCAGTGGTTAACTTTAAGGGCGTCTTCATAACATTAGCTATATTCTTTAAGGAAGGTTAGATGTACGGTAGCACCTTACACCTAACATGGAAACATTAAGAAGGACTGCTGAAATTCACGTGGAACTTTTTTAAACCTTCCAATATACGGATAACAAATTGCTAACGGTCAACTTTTACTTGGTGGAGGTATAGAATAATGAAATAATTATTTGAAGATTAACTAGTTGCCATTTTACGCCATACTCTCAAAGCGTGGACCAGTTGGAGTGCCGACCTTCACACACATGCTCCTTTAGATGACGCAATGACTGTAAATGTTGCGTACATAATACCAACAGTCATTACTACATTTCTTAAAGTACACTTTACAAGAATCTAGCGGAGAAAGGGTTTTTATTAATGTTTATTATTTTAACTAAGTAGTTGTCTTGGTTCGAATTTACCTACGTTGTTACTTTTGGGTCAATTTGAGAAATACTTCCATATGCATGTGATTTTATGAAGAGTTTTGGGATTCTTATCTTCAGCCTTAACAGCAAAAGTATATCAGCTATTTAACTGCCCCTGGTTCCATTGGCGATGGTCTAACAAGCTAGTGATTGCGATTTCAAATCCTTGTCACCAGAAGATTTGGAGCAAATTCTCAGAAAAAAATCACTTCCTTGTAAATATTTGAACACTGGAGTGAGGATGAGCTACACACCGAGTCAGCTGCGCTGAGAAACAACTCCAACCATTGAAGATACCACAGACTTCAATCTTCATTGAAAATTCTGGGGAAAAATTTGAATTGATCAAAATTCAATCGTACAGATCTGGCACTTCTAAGAATACAATTGCATCAACTTTCAACTTCACTAAACTCGATTAATTCTGGGCAAATAAACACTGTTCGTCCGCAAAGTTTCCTTGAAAAGGACCGTATACAAATGGGTACATTACTTATCCTTGTTAGAAGTATTAAAGTTGCTTAAGTTACGAAAAGAAATAGAATTATTTCGGTTTCATTGGTCGAGATTCGATCAACGTAATCTCATGTGACCTCATTGGAGCAATATGGTGTGCCTAACTTTTCCTTTAAGCGACTTTCAAATTTTGCACTTTTGGCAGCCAAGAGGAATATCGGTGCTCTTTTAAAGCCAATTAAACATCAAAGAAGACGTAGTGTTCTTAAGAATCAAATTTACTTGGGTAAAGAAGTTGCGAACACTTTTAACCTACGTCATCTCAAAGCATGTATAAACATATTTTGACATAAAAGAGCACCAGGTGTCAAAGGTGTCGGAGGAGATGATTTCCTCGTTACAGATGACATAAAGGGAACAGGTCAAACTTTCCTTGCACCATGTTCCGTGTCACTGTTCCAGTTTACTTTGTGCATTTGTCTATCTTTCACAGTGGAATATGGTAGAGACGATTCATTTTGTTTTGTAGTAAGCTCAGCCAGTCTTCATTCCTGGAAAACTTGGGCAGTCCAGAAGCTTAGCTTTAAGGAGTACTTTTGGGATTCAGATCTTTAAACTATTTTTTTTGAAGTTCACTTCCTATTTGTTGGGATCTCATTGAATGTCCTTTCAAATGAGGGAAGCTCTTATTCCCTCATAAACAGGAAATTGATCTTGCATCGTCAAGGCAAAGCTAATGTAAACGTTAACATAAGGATGAAGAAGAGCACCTGTCTAGAGACGAACAGGGTTCTTATACTACTTGATTGTCAATGTTCTAAGGAATTTATTTGTCGATTGGACTTGGCATCGTCGAAATATAAGACTATGTCTACTGCTCTTTTAAACCTCGGATAATCGCAAAACCGCGCCAAGAAAAATGTGTGGAAGATTAAATTAGCAAGTAGCAAAAAAGAGATAATTCCATGTGCTATCCACTTAATTAAGCCTCGGACTCAAAAGCTGACAGTGTTAGTGTAGCTATTGTGGCAATCCTCCAATCTTAGGTATATATGATAGATATATATGTATAAATAACCCTTTTTTTTCGTTACTCAGAGTTTCGCGCCAGATAGAAGATCTTCAGACGAATGGGATTTCATTAATTTCACGAATTTACCGTTTATTGTCTATTAGTATCCTTCTCCTCTCTATTTCTATCTATCTATCTATCTATCTATCTATCTATCTATCCATATATCTATCTACATATATATTCATCAAGAGTGGAGCATTACCACAATAGCTGCACTAAGTGGGAGCCGACCGGGCTCGAACTGGTAACCCTCAGACTTAAAAGCCAACACTTAAACCTCCATGCCATCACTGCACAAATGTTTGGTGAAGGACTTTCTAAGTCCTTGGTTACACGAGACGAAACCCAGCGGTGGGTTAAAGGAAATTAGTTAACTTTTTCTGTGTTTCGACTTAAGCCTTCATCGGTGTAAGATTTATGTAGTATCTCAACAGACACAGTGCTTTTTATATATTTGTCAAGAGTGTACCATTACCACAACAGCTGCACTAAGTGGGAGGCAACCGGGCTCGAACTGGTAACCCTTAGACTTAAAAGCTAACACTCAAACCTCCGTGCCATCACTGCGCAAATGTTTTGCTGCTACTACTTGTTCCATTATGACGCGATAATCAGTCAACTGTTTTTTGCTTTATACTTTATCACGCTCTACGGGCAATGTATTGAGCACTTTATTTAGCAGCATTTGAATCATATGTGTACATATACCTTGCCAGGGGTTCTGCATTTTAATCATTCTTTGCTTCTACACTGCTTTAGCGGAGGTGGCAAGGTGAAACTTGAGTTTTTAACATATAAAAAGGACATCAAGTTATAGTATTTTTGAGAAGGAAGATATCCTTGCGAATCTCACTTTAGGCAACAACTGTGTTAATAAAATATATATTCATTATGGGAATTTCTCGAGGAAATGTATTAGGCTAAGAAATTCTTGTTTGTATAAAACCTGTTTTCGATTTGTCAAATTTATTCATACGAGTTGATATTATTCTTGCATGCGCATGCGTATTTCAATATTCATGATTTAACACAATCGAATAAATATTTCTTGATCAGAAAAAGACATAATTCGTTTTAATCGCATGCGTTCGGTCGAATTTTTTTCGTCTTGCAAGTAATCGCTCGTGTAAATGTATTTACCTAATGGAAAACGGGCTTTAAAACAACACAAATTTTATAACGTGACGGTCGTGTTTACGAGGTGGTTGTATATTGGGGTTCCACTGTACATAGGTTTCTTGGCGTTTTGTTAATCTGTATGTAAACTTTAACATTCCTTATGACGAAAATGGATGTTCATGGAACATTGTGGGGTATATGTTGGTATTTATAATAATTGACGCAAAGAAAAAGATAATGTGAGGGATGTTCACATTGTAGTCTTTTCTCTTTAAGCTCGTTATAATAATTTTGACAGGAAAAAAGACAGAAATAGCATCATTTAGAATGAGGCTAGCTACATTCTTTCCATTACTGAAGCAATGCAGTGTTTAGATCTCTTAAATTAGAATAACCTACCAAAGTCGATGACGAATGCCCGCAAGGCATTTTTGGGTCCTTGATATTGTCTTGTGTGTGTGAAAATTGACATTCTTGTAGGCAAGTCATTAGAAGAGGTACACGACATTACCTTGATTTAATTCCCTTCTTTTTATGGATGCCCTCCTCAAAAAACACCCTGAATACAAGACGGAAATTGTCAAAGAGCCTCCTAAAGTTAACGTCCCTTTCTATGAACCACTGTGACAGTTACACGTATTAAGTAACACTTATTACACGTATTACACCGGATTGTAAAGGCAAGATAAATTTAACGTGTAACGTTTTTGCTTGCCGTATCCTCTGCAAATTCAAATGCTTATGATTGTTCTCCTATGTTTGTTTACATAAACGTAAAAGTTATTCTAAATTCCCCTGCGAAAACTCTTGGTCATTTTACTGCTACTGCGCTTGCGCTACATATCAATCCTAGTCTTCTTAAATATATTACCTATATTACATCTACTTATCATTCTTTTGAAGACTAAGACCTTGTAGGTCGAAAATTCGCAGATTGATTGTTTTCTTCTTTAAAAGGAAACTAACGGTAAAAATATATTATAGAATTATTTTATTGGTATATATCAGGTACAAGCATTCCGTTTTCCATGCGTCTACGTCCATTTGCCTATCCATTTACCAACTCTATCTTGTATAAAGCGTTGTAAACAATTACTCTGTATTACTGTTCATTCAATTGCACTTTAATTACTAGCTGCAAGATAAAGCAGAATTTAAAAACTTGTTTACCCTCAACTGTGTATGGTTCATAATCGCTCAAGTCAAAGAGCCGAAACGTCTGCTCATGGAGGATTGACCTAACCATGAAAAAATGTTTATTTTTGTTCTTCTTCCATTAAGTTTACAATTTGATATTAGAAAGAACTGAAATGTTTGTTTTAGCTTAAAAAGTCAGACCGAGTCGACAAATTTTGCATGATACACGACAAGCTGGAGGAGTAACAGTCTAGGGTTGACAGTGTAAAAGGTTTGTGATGGATAGGGTTTGTTGATGGTGAGCCGGAAGCAGTCGTATCGTTATACTTCGAATTAATGCTGAATTCTTATTGATGTCCCTGATAAATTGAGTCAAGAAAAATAAACTCCCCATTAAGGTCGCATTCGAATAAAGTAATATCCACCTTGTAAGAAGGGTTACGGTTAGACTTACTGTAAATGCTTGATTTAGCGCATCTGAGCTCTTATTAAATAATTGAAGTTTTGGGGTGGGTGTTTATTAGAGAGGAACGTCACAAAACGTCTGGATGTAAATCCTTGATGCGGATGATGCATCGCCTGTACGCAAGACTTTATATTTTGTACCAAACAACAACGTCTAAAAGTTAGAAGACGATGTCATTGCAAACAAAACTCGACCCTTTGTTATTGGAAGGTGATATTGGTGAAGCCTCTGACGTAAATGCATCGACTGCACAATCACGTCTTTGAAGAAGACTCTGGAAAAGCTCCTGCCTGATGCTTCACCAGCCCTTGATTTGTCTGCTACTACAATGTTGTCCTCGTCCGCTCTCAACAATTCAAGGTTCCAAAAGTTGACAATGGAGCCCTTAAACTGAGATCTGACTAAATGGTGATGACATAGGAGAAAGAAATAATAGAGGCTTTCAAAGATGAACTTCTGAGAAGAAAATGAAAAGGCATAAACAATATGAAATTAAGATGGGTTATGCAAGTAATTTTAAAAGAAAACTTGTGTTGAGTAACTGCCCGTTTCTTTTACTGATTCAACAAACCATAAGCTATGCTATTCAAATAAGCGCCAACCTTAAGCCTTTATTTTATATTCGAATTACCTTCCACGGGCGCATATTCGAGAGAGGTGCTTACTAACAATTTCAGATTATTGGGTGGGCGCACATTTTCAGATTATTGGGTGGGCGCACATTTTCAGATTATTGGGTGGGCGCACATTTTCAGATTATTGGGTGGGCGCACATTTTCGAGGGTTGGTTATATGATAGTCGGTACGACATGAACCATTTACGGTAGGCACAACAGCTGTAATCATACAGAAATCAATTACTTTAACATCTCTGAGGACTTGATGCTCTAATCATGTTTCTTTGGAATATATTCCTAATGGGTATTAGAGCATCCAAGAGGATCATTAATTATTGACAATCAACTTACATATATTAACGGTGACTTCAAACTTTTAATTTGTCCAAGAAAATGGAGGATTTAACCTTATGTATGGTCATTATCCAAGCCAGCATAAATGGCAATAATCATTTAAACATCATTGGAAACTAAAAATAAAACTGAAGATTTTTCTCCAATATCAGCCAATTAATGAGTTATTAACGACCTTCCGTTGAAAACTCATCTCCGATAAACATTATATCTTGGTTAGGAATTGATAGTCAATAAGTCATCAAAGCATATACAGTTGTGCCATCTTCAATAATTTCATTACGGTTGCTTCAATAGTTTCATTAAGGTTGCTCAATTTGCTTTGTCGGTAAAGTTTTTTCGAGTTTATGATTACTTTTTTAATCAATCCATAACTCTGATCTCTTGTTTACTACGTTTCCTTTCAAATTATTCTCAACGAAATGTCCATTGCAGTTATTTTATACAGACAATTTCGTTTTCATAGCAGAGCTTATGGATAAGTAAGAAATGAAAAAGGACTAACGAGAATAGGATGACCGTGAATGTAATCTTATGGAGTTTGCGAAAAGCAGTTGATAGTAACTAGTTCTCTTTTTCAAAATTGGAAGCATTGGTTACATAGAAAATGCAGCAGTGTTGCAGGAAGATTAAGAGCTGCAATTCACTGTGTATGTAAACTTTACAAAGGCGAGGTTATATACATCAGTCATGCACAGCATTGGCTTATGCAAGGATCGTTGAGAGTTCTGTTACTGAGGTGTTTTGTTGAGTAATGAGAAGGTATTCATAGTATCAAATATGTTATTCAAATTAGGAGTTTAAGTTAGTTGAGTTATCAGGAAAGAATGGAACAGGAAAAGAAATTATAGAGATTTGATAGTTCCTTAAGCAAAGCTCAGAGGTAGACCGATATAATCATGGATGGAGATTATAAGGATTGAGTTGCTGCAGAGAAATTTTGTTTCCACAAAACACAGTTCAGATCAGATCGGTGTATGGCCATTGATATATCCCGTTTAACCGATGCTAGCATGAAAAATTAAAAACGAATAAAGGAAAAGAAAAAAGAAAAGGCAAAGAAAAGGAAAGATAAGAGAAATAAGCTAACACACTTCTTATGGGCAAGAACTGTATCAGTTACAGATCTTTCCAAACAAATGTTTTTGTCAATACTGAAAAAATCTTCCCGGAATCATAAATTGATATTACTGCAAGGACTATTTCGTTTAAGCATATTAAAAAGAAGGTCTCATAGACAGCAATTTTGATTAGAGCAAATCTTTGAGTTTTTTGCCACGAATCATTGAAAATTAATTTCCCGTTCACTCACAAAGCCCATTCGCTCATAGTATTTTCCTTAGCTTTGTATTTTTGTGTCTCATTATCGTAGGTATACCCCTCGGACGTACGTCAGTAATTTTGTATCATAGTTGAAGCAAGGCAGCAGAGGCATCCCTTTCTTTTGTTTATGCTGTAGGTGTTTGTTTAGTCATCATTGTTTACTTTGCTTCTGATGTATTACAGTTAGCATTTACATATGCTTTGCTTAGGTTGGCGTCATGAATTCTCTTCTAGCATACCATTGTAGCCCTTTCCGTTCTCATGTTTCCACATCGCATTTTTCATATTTCATGAATCATGGTTATCTATATTCATATCCATTTTGCTATTAATTATACATACAGCTCGTAAAATTTGGGTTAACAGAATAACTTAAGGTGGCTCAAGCAGTGCGTGAACGTCGTGTGCTTTTACTATAAAAAGTTATACCGATGGTAGGCCTGTTAGGATAGAATCTCACGGCTTTAGGTTTCTGAGGGCTGTGACAGTACGAATTTGTTGACATGCCACATAAAGAATACTTGCAAAAGAAGAGGAGAACAGATGCAGAGGAAAGTGAAGGAGAACAGATGACAATTCAAGTTCGGATGAAGCAAAATCAGCGACAATTAATCAAGGTTATATCCTGAACATTCAAAAAATTCAAAAAAGTAGAAAATGTTGTTTTTCATGTTTATCATGGGACGATTGGCTCACACAAGCGGCTACTTGCCAAGTGATTGATCTACAAGGACTTTGAAGAAGATGCCAAAAATGCTCAAGCAATAGCGTTGTTTATCTTGCTCATGGTGTGAGATGCGACTCAGAGGAGAAATTGTTGACAATTGTTGACCATTGTATAAGTTAATCACATGCAGCAGTAGTTGATGCAAAGAAATTTATAGAACTATGGAAAAGCCAAAAGTTAAGCTTAGTCTTGTCCGTCAAAGTCCCCAGCTGCAGTTTATGCCACGCAACAAATTTTATCTTTAAAAAAGCATGGGATTGATGACCTATTTTCCCCATTTAAGCCAAAATCTAAGGATTTGCGTTGCAAAGACCCTTTAGTTCACAAAGAGATTTGACAGTTATAGCTGAGCTTGAATCAGAAAAACTAAAAGCTGAACTTTAAGAATGCAGTAAATTTCTCATCACAGATTGACACATCCGTAGATTGCTTGCAGAGTGATAGCAAATTCATGTTCATCAGCTTTAACTCACAATCAGACTCGGTAGATGTGAAAACGAGGTTTGCTTTCGTTGCTAGCTCAGAATTGACGGGAGTTGCAGGACCAGAAATTGGTTTTCCACACCCATGAACGGCTGTGAAAGTGTTGATGAAACAATGATGGGCAAAAAGTTTCCGGGGGTGACGACTGATGGTGAATCTGCAATCACTGGAAGAAATACTGAGTTGTGGAAGAGACTTGAACAAGGTGCTGGACATTAATTGATAAACGTCTGGTGTGTGTTTCATCATTCAGATCTTGCTATGAAAGATATGAAAGCCAGTGTTTCTGAGCTGAAAATATGAAAGTCAAACCTACTAGCAATTTCAGATTACTACTAGAAGTCTGTTGTAAGAACAAAAGGCCTTAAGGCGCTTTTTCATACTATGAAAGTTTATCCTGCTTATTATAATGTATGTTTCGCACAGCATATAAATAATCTTTGCATAGCTGTCCTTCATAATATGAAAGGTATCCTACAGCACTACAAAATTGTGTCAGAAGCCCAAACTATCGATAAGAGGGAAAGGCAAAAGGTTAAAGGCAATCTTAATGCTTGGAAAGAGGATGGATTAAACACTTATCTCACTTCTTTAATGTCTGACCTATGCTCTGTGTTTCAAACTTTACAAAAACAGCTACAGAAAGCATCTATCATTATTCTTGGTATCATGAAATTCAGAGACGTCGTAATCCAGAAGTTCAATTCAATGAACAATGCACCTTATTTTGGTGGTGATGAGGAGAAATGGATCAAAGAGAATGGCTCCTTGGATGACATCAAATCTGTCCCTGATGATGTAAGACAAGATGTAGCCTATTAATTGTTAACTTTGTTACTTAATTGTGATTTGAAGGTATTAGAAAAGGCAAGAAATTAGTTAGCAGACTGCAGACTTTAAAAGTTTGATTAGCAACTGATTGTAATGTTAAAGGCATAAAACCATTAAGAACATGAAAATTCTTAACTCTATCAATTGCCCTTTTGACGTGGAATCGTACAGCTGTTGTACGGGCATTTTCTTCACTTTATTTCAGAGGGAAGCTGTGCAGAACTTGTGACGTTGGGAGAAAATGCTTTTTCTAACATGATTTTTCTGTCAAAATATTTACAATCTACAGTTAAACTCTTCTAGTAGTAACAAAAAACTTCAGTGAACATTAACGGTGTTCTGAGCTTTCTCACGTGTGCATTTTTACGCATACTATAAAGTTGTCTTGTCTGCGCTCGTCACCAAGCCTCTGTCACCTTTAGATTGCAAAGGAGTATGGAATAGTCTCCGTATTTAATACTGCGACATGCGGTTCTTCAACAAACGCAAATTACTAAATATGTATGTACATCGTGGTAATGTCTGTAGAGACAGGACATAGCATGTGATAGAATGAAGTCCTAGGTCAAAGAAAATCCAACAATTCTAATAATCTCACCACTCTTACTTCACATATTTTTTTCATTTGATGTGTCTTTGCCGCCGAACAGGTTCAGTAAGGTTATAGACATTTTCGTTCTGACGTCAAATGGCATGATGTCAATGGTAAGCAATATTACTTTGCTCGCGGCTTTGCTCGCAGATTCTAGCGGAATACTCTGGTATCATAATGCCATATCATACCTTATCCGTGCAGGGACAGAGTCTGCTACGCTTTATTTACAAGGCCGTACGAGAGCAATTTTTTACAAATTCCACAATACTTGACAGCAAACTGTCACCATATCAAAAAATGTGGAGCTATCAACATTGCTGCTTAATAGCTGGTGAGTTGTAACTTGGTGGCAAAGCCTACAAAACGAATTGTATCGCTTTTTGAAGTCAACAAATTATTCCGTTCCATCCCGTAAATTCTAAGTTTTATCGCCCCACGAAAGAAGAGAGTAGGAACAGAGGGGGGGAGGAGAGAGAGAGTAAGATAGTAGAAGAATGAAATTGATCAAACGTAGTGGCTCTCTGATTATAAGGAGGTAGCTGAACATAAGAGTTTGATGCACTAAATACTGCTCATATTTTACTTCGAGTACTTATTGTGTCGAAAGGGTTTAATGGGTTACTTCAATCTCTAGTGTTTATTTGGAAAATACGGTCAGAAAGTTGTATAATTTAATATTAGGTGCACAGTTAATAAGGAAGAACGAAAAAGGTCACCTGTAATAAAGCTACTGATTTTAACTCTCCGTGTCCCTAATTCCAAACAGATGACGAGTTCACAACATCCTACAACTTTTCTAAGATTACAAACTGTTAGAGTTAGGTCAATCAATCAGAAAAAGTATACTCGGCACCAGGAGGCCAGTAAAAAACCAAGAAAGCTGATCCAAATCAAATGCTCTTATATAGCAAACTGGAGGATTATTTGGAAAAAAGACATCAGGAAGTCATGATTACCTTGTTAACTTAAGTTGCAAACAATTCTCAAAATGAATTTTACTACATGTGAATATTTTCGGGAACTCCAATAAGACGGGTTAATTACTCTATGATATCTTAAAGAAATATATATAGAAAAATATGTAGCGGTAAGTTCTTTTATTGCGGCTGACTACCAATTTTACTAAGAGCTTCCAGTAAAAACCGCCGATCAAAGTTTTCGCGGGAGAAATTTCTAACTCTACTTGATGTTTAGTTTACAATGACATAATTAAACATTGAAAGTAATAAGTCAAACTATGTTAGACTTAGAAATACATCGACCTTGCTAAAGAATGTTGCTAAGGGGGTATACAAAAATGCAAATCAAGGATATGAATATTGTTACGGGAGTATACAAAAAGAGTAAACCAAGAAAAAGAATATTGCCAACGGAGTATACAAAAATGCAAATCTAGTATATGAATATTGTTACGAGAGTATACAAAAAGTGTAGACCAAGGAAACGAATATTGACAAGGGAGTGTGCAAAAATGCAAATCAAGGATATGAATATTGTTACGGGAGTATACAAAAATAGTATATGATGGAAAGGAATATTTCCAAGGAATTATATAAGAGTGTAAATCAAGTATATTAATATTGATACGGAAGTGTACTGAAAGTGTAAACCAAGGAAAGGAATATTGCCAAGGGAGTATATAAAAATGCAAATCAAAGATATGAATATTGTTACGGGAGTATACAAAAAGTTTAAACCAAGGAAAGGAATATTGCTGAAGGAGAATACCAAAATGCAAATCAACGATACTGATTTTGTTAAGGGAGTATACAAAAAGTTTAAGCCATGGAAACGAATATTGCCAAGGGATTATCCAAAACTGTAATTCAAGTACATGAATATTGTTACCGGGAGTATACAAAAAGTTTAAGCCAGGAAAAGAATACTGCTAAGGGAGTATACAAAAATGCAAATCAAGGATATGAATATTGTTACTGGAGTATACAAAAAGTGTAAACCAATGAAAGAAAATTGCTAAGGGAACATGCACAAGTGCAAATCAAGGATATGAATATTGTTACGGGAGTATACAAAAAGTGTAAACCAA
>JANTCA010081412.1:479-14518 GCA_024741275.1 Chironex yamaguchii
TCGGATCAATAATGATTTTGGTTAGCGTTTACACTGGAAACTGTACTAGAACAGTTTCACTCAATTCCCTCCTTTGTACGGATCCAAAAGAGTACAGATCTATTTCGGATCAATAATGATTTTGGTTAGCGTTTACACTGGAAACTGTACTAGAACAGTTTCACTCAATTCCCTCCTTTGTCGCTGCGGTAACTCCGGCTTATCTTTTCAAAAATCAGCTTCCAAACAAAAATATTGGTTGTCCAGTAACCGATCAGTACCTGTGTGGATCCCTTCCAGCCGAATACACTGGACCTCAATTGGAATGGATCCAAACTAGTACACTTTAGAAAGCGATCCCAAACTAGTACAGATTGCGGATACATATCGGTACGGATCTATCAGTTCCAAGGTAAACAATAAGCCTATCTGAGCTCGTTTGAATCCGTTCCAGCGTAAACGGGATCTTAAATATTCCGATGGTCATATCTCAAGCAATTTCCGTCATATTAGAATGAAATTTGGCGAATTTGTTTATCCTGTTTTAGTTGTTTGAGAACCCATGTTCAAAATTAATAAACTCTAAAAATCAGCTGTTTCATGATGTCACACTTTACCACTTTGATATGTAATTTTATTAAGGCACCATGACTGTGTTATGACCTTAACAATGTGAAGTTTTCCTTTTTCAACTCTATGAGGACGTTGCTATTATTTCAATAATCACACCAACGCATCCCTTGTTTCCACGGAACTTGTCCAAATCGACTAAAGCAGTAACATTTTGTGCAAATCAATGTAAGCGAGAACACAGTTGTTCCGTAGAATGATATTTGTTAACCCCGGAACTAAAGTCTGCAAGACTTGAAATTTGGGGCCATAAAATCCAGTGTAGAGAGAGACAAATTAAATTTTTGGTGTACACAGTTTTTGTCTTGCTCAAACTGTTCTTAGTGGTTAGGAAAAATACCTTGCATATTTTGAAAGCACTCTGCTCATCCCAGCTGAAGGATATATAGTTTCACTTCTATTTGGTTAATTCACGCAAAATTCTAGTGCCAATATAGTTTCACTTCTATTTTGTTAATTCACGGAAAATAGCGACGAATTTCATCCAAAACATTTTTGGTTGTCAATCTGCTTTTCTTTCGTGTCCCTTTTCCCTGTCGCTGTCATTACCCAGCTGACTGACTGTTAGTGCGTTTGTTATGGTCACGAGCGGGGATACCCCTTTTGTGGTCACGAGGATACATGGTGCGTTGTGATAGTGATACCTTATGCCAAGTTTGGTCTCCTCGACAATCAACAGTGTTTTTAACAAGTCACAATCTTTCAGCTTACTTTATAAGAAGAGATCAGATTACAAGTTGCATTTCTTAGTAAGGTGATGTCTGAAGTGGTCGATCATCGCGCAAGAATATCGAAACAGGTCAACAATAGTTTGACCACTATCATCATGTCGGTTCACTTGAGCAGCCAAATCTGACCATCTTATAATGAAGACCTCAATGGAGGACGTAGTTGATGTTGAACTGGATGAAATCTGCAGTTTATTGCTGTGTGCTGAATCTGAGATATGGACACGGCAAATTAACTCAGCCTGCCAAAACAGAAGGGAGTTATCGTCTAGTTCTCTTGTTAGCCATGGCAGCTCAGACAGAAGTAACTCAATGCCATCTTGTGCGAAGGTGCCTGCCGAGGAACATGCAGCAATGGTTATAAGGTAGGATGAATTTGGCTCAGTTTTAGCACGACGGATAATTTATATTCTGAAACGACTTCATTAGTAAATTTAGTATCACGTTTAACGAATTTAATGAGGGAAATCAGGATCGCAAGAATCGTATGAGAGAATTTAGCTCAATTGATGCAGGAATATCGTCTCAAGCTTCATTAAGCTTTCAAGCTTTAGCTAAGTTGTGATTTTATCGTATCGCCACAAAATAGAAACACAAACAAACATATTATATTGTGATCTTACAATGCTGATATCGTTTTATCCCCTGAGATGGTGATGTACACCGTGCTATCGTTTCATACTGTACTGTATGTGCGGTAGGTGTGAATGTAAACAGTGGGAATGAATACACCAGGAAGGTTGAAAGAGTCGGTGTGTGTGTGTGTGTGTGTGTGTGTGTGTGTGTGTGTGTGTGTGTGTGTGTGTGAAAAGCTGGCAGCTCCTTAATCGTTTTGTTGCTCTTATGCTGCTGATGTCTGACACTCCAGCGAAAGACAGTTCAAAGATAAACACCGACACGTCTAGATTGCGCTAGGCTGTCTGGCTAGGTATATATCGAACAGAAAAAAACATGCACTAATTGTTTGGTACGATCATTAAGATGGCACCAGTTTGCAGCGGCCAGTGACCCAGTGCAGGTGTGGGTTATATTGTTTTGGTAACCGCCATGCCTAAAAAATTCCACGCTTCACTAGACCTAGTGTCTGTGGAGTTAATGATTATGTACAAGTAAACGGTCAATTGAATGAAATGCTTTGCGATAAATTGTGCTTTTGAAAAATATATTTACGTTACAGTACATTGTGGTTTCTTTGTGTAGTGGTACAAATTACACGATGTTGATGCTCTATTTCGTTCCGCCTAATATTTTGTCATACTAAGAATAGGATGTTCTTTTGCTTAGCAGTTCTTAGCACTTAAACATCGTTTAATCACCCAGTTGGGTGTAGTGTTGTAGAAAGTGACTGTAAAATCAGACTCACTGTTCTCCCGAAAATTCAAATAACAAAAATCCTCTGTTTGATTACATTTTGGGAATTGGCTCCATCAGTCTCAGGGTATACCCTAAGCTCTCCTCACATTACAAGGAGACATGCCCAAGGCCCTCAGAGAACATGTTTTATAGAATTTGATTTTCGAGAGCAGAAACCAAAACAACTGTATGAAATATTAGATAAAACTGTTAACAGCATTAAATGTTAATTATCAAGTTGCCTTAATACACGTATAGAAGCAGTCTGTTCTCTCCAAGCATACTCTCAGTTGTCGCCACTGATTTCTGTCCTGTGTACGGCTCCAGTTCGCAGTTCTGTAGATGGTTTTTAGGTGAGAGAGATCCTTTTCCAGCAGACTGTCCCAGGTAACAAAATTATACAACCTTGATGTACTCCACTTACAACGGTAAATTTTTTGGTTGTACATGACAGGGGTGGAAAAAGTATTGGACCTTGGGACCATTGGTCCCAGAAAATATTTTGGCTCCCAGAAGGAAAAAAAGCAGAAATCAAAATTTATATAGAAAGGTACCAAAATTCCAGACAGATAGAATAAAAAAAAGCAGAAAGAAAGATATGAAAAAAATGAAATCAACAATTCAGTCAGCAATGATTGATCAATCATGCCAGAAATGTAGATCCTGAATAGATGTAATGCAAATGTTCATTACATTTGCCATGTTTCAGTAATCAAGTAAGACGTTACTACAAAATTGGCACATTAATGTACTGAGTCAATAGGTAATGCAAACAAAATTCACATTGGTTACTTGTAAACAAAGTCAGCATGCTTAATAATATTAATAGTAGCAGAGTAATGCAGATTAATGTATGCAAAGTTCTTGTCTTTTTAAGTCAAAGGAAAGAATTTTTCTTCCTGTGGTTTTTGATATGGTTAGATTTAAAGCAAATTTTAAGTATGCAAGATTTTGATTAGACCAAACCTAACTATCTGACCCATGAAAAACTGTAAGTATATTGTCATGAAAGTAAATGTATGGAGTCTACAATGACTGTGACATATTTTGAAAAACTTTGCAAGAATGTGCAAAATTATTCTTAAACGAAACTTACTTAAACCAAATGTCAGGAAGAGGTTATTTCAGGGGCTTTTTTATAAAATTCAGATGCCTATTGGTAGTAAAACTAACTGCTCGTAGTACTTGCAAAATTCACGTTAGTTCAACAAAATGACGAGTGTCCTATGGGAAGGAGTTGATATATAGCCTATTGCTAACTTTTGTGCTGTGCGCAGGAATGTAAAAAATTGTGGACATTGGCTGCTGTAATGATTGGTGTTCCAATCAAATCAAACAGTATATAATTAAGCAATAAACCAGCCTTAATACCAGAATTGTTTCCTCAATGCTACTCTATTTTTGACCTGCACAGAGGTCATTTTGTTCTTCAAAGAAGATGTGATGTGATTATGTTTAGTTCCTAATTGGTTGAGTCACTGTACTTCTGAATGCTCAGAAGGCGCAACTTTACATGTCACTTTTCTGTGCTGCTTGTTTATGGTGCAGAAAATATTTGCTATCTGAACTGTGGTCCCAGAGGGAAAAAACCTTTTTTCACCCCTCGTACATGATTTGACTCGCATGTACGAGGTGGTGTTGTTGTACAGGTTGTGGAGGATGTTGATAATATTCGCCCGGTACCATATTTGTGAAGCACGTTCCACACAGATGGACAATGGACACTATCGACTGCTGCAGCAAAGTCTAAATCGCGCGATTGTTTTTTTTGTGGCAGGGGCCAAGAAAAAATGCAGTTCAGTTGAAATCTATTTGAGCTAGAGAGCAAACAACTCAGGAGCCTTTTCCGCTCTTGTAGAATGCAGCTGTATGGAAACTAGCCTTAAGAAGTGAGTAAGGTGGTGCCATTGCATTTTAGGCATCATATAGGGTACTCTCACAATGTTCTTCCTCTCTGTAGCACCAATACTTTAGGATATAGAAAGTAATAAGCTTAACATAGGCAGGAGACACTGTACAGTCTTAAATGCACATTTAAGAGCTCCAAATACAAGGAACAATTTTAGAACGAAGAAGAGATTAGAACGTAGAACATAATAAAAAACACATCAATTGCATTTATGTAGAATTTCATGCCAAGAAACAATGAACATTTACTTCAAGTCAGCCTTTATTGACATTATATATTTGTAAACTAATTATTGAAGACAAGATAATTCTTGTCTTAAATAAACTTTGCTGTGCATAACCTTTGATACCAGTGTCTTTACAATTGTAAAAACAAACATGAAAGCTGCCAGTCTCACTTTTTTCTCACATTTTGGCCAAAGTGTATAATTCTGGTCAAATTCTAACGATTTGCATCTGTTAAACAGACATGGTTGTTGCATTTAATTTCAAACTGAACTTGATTAACAGGTGTATTTGAAATTAAACACCATCAGAAAATAAATACGTAAATCTGGTTTATTTAATAAAGGGAACGATTGATTCTGTAAACTTTCAATAGTTGAAAATATCACCTTCCCATCAATTGTTTCTGCAGATTGATCTTTCATGGGCTTCACCATTTCCTTTGCAATTTTAAACCCTTGTTGTTTATTGTTATATTAAATCGTGTATTATATCATTTCAAAGTTCATTTGTGAATTGTTTCGCCTTATATATCATGTCAATGTCTTCTACAAAGCATACAAATTTACTTCTGATAAACGATTAAATTTTAGTTAAAGAACCTGATTCAAATATTTCTAATTTGTGTCAAGCATTTTTAACAAGTTCCAGCAAAGCGGTAATTTTTGCCATGTCTTATATGAAAGCTCAAGTTTACAACATTCAAGAGCTTACATACGGGAAATAAATTTCAACCATGTAGGTTTGACATAGCGGAAATTGGGATCTTAAGAACTGTGATAAATTCATCCTTAAACTGGAGGAGGAGGAGGGGCAGTGTGGAACAGTACAAAAGTGGCAGTCAAAGTTTGTTCAGGTTGAAAAAGGGAATGGCGAGGTGGGTGCATCCCAATCAATTTCAGAGTCATGCCAAGTGATCTGGTAACATACCAAGTCAAAGGTGCATAAAACTGTTTAATTAAGAGACATGAGGTTTGAATTGTGATGTTAATGTTTAAATTTGAATTTCTGTAGCCGTGGTTTCTGATAGTTCATACTCTATTCAAATTCCAATTTTAAAGTCTTTTTTTAAGTGGCAGACATCTGGTTTCCTGGCTTATTGAATTGGGCAAGTCTGTCCAGCATGTGTCAGTGTCTACTTGCATTGTGTTGAACCTCCATGAGAGCAACATAATCCAAGACTGATTTGACTACTTTGATACTGCTATCCTTTGCTGATCCTGACTTATAAGAACCTGATTTATTAGGATGCATCACCCAGTTTTCAATAGAACAAAAATGATCAATGCAGTGTTTCTAACTCTTGTATGTAATTTTTGTGCTTTCTAGTGGCGAGTGAAAAATTAAACCCTAAAATACCATTAATGAACAAAATCTATACTTACACAAATCAAATCACCCATCACTAAACATGGCTAGCAATAAAATCCGCCTGAGGCTAACATGTCTTCTCAGCTCAATGTGTCAACGGATTAACAGGTTATTATTGAATGTTAGCAATAACTTCAGAAGGTGACTGACATTTTGAGCTGTGAATACTGGCTACATCATACAGGCATCTGTGTTTCTAAATCTATAAATATTTCAGAAATGTTAATATTCAAAAAGAGAGGTAAGCGGTGATTATCTCCTGGCATAACGCCTGGGTAGAAGCTGTAGCATGCTATTGTCTATATAAATATAGCAGCATAAAACTGTTTGGGTCAGTGTCCAAGTGGTTAAAATGCTTGTACTCTGATCAGAAAGTTCTGGTTTCTAGTTGACGTCCAAGTCTTTTTAGCAAGTGACTAACATCCATACATTTATTTGTATTATTTTCACTTCGTGCTTGGACATAACATAATTGTATTATTGCTTGTATTTATCAAGTATTACATGGAATTTTGATCATGTGTGAAGGTGTTGAAGCAAATGTGGCCTGTCAGATATTCCATGGGTTATTTCAAATTGAAGTCTACCAGTTATCTTTAGTGTATTCTATGTAGTTTTCATTTCCAATGATGATTTTGTATTAGTTATTGACTTGTTTGTGTTGTAGAAAAGGCAACTCAGTTGACGAGATCCACAATTACTTTTTTGGATTAAAGTAAGCCCAATGGTTACGAATCCTTTCCTAATTTGTGCTGAAGTTTCTAGTCACCTTTATTCCTTATGTATTTTGTTGAAATTGTTTTTAAATGCAGCTTCTAATATGTTTTCCCTGTAGTAAATTTTGGCCCATGTCCAGCAAAACTCACATACAAATTGTCGCTTAATTACATAACAGGATGACGTTTCTAGCACTTCACTTGGTATACATCAGGTTTTTACTGCATAGTTTATTATAGGTGTTCTGTCTATACTGAGTTGGATAAAAGTCTATAGTGAGTTGGATAAAAGAATATGCTATACGTTTGTTTATATAAGAAAATGCAGGCTCCAATTTGGGTAAAGAGAAGGGAGACAAAGCTTTCCAAAAGAGGAAAAGCAAAAAGATTCTGACTACATACAAAGAGGTTTTTTGTACTGAGTGCAAGTACGGAGTGAAACTTTAAGTTCAGTAGCTCGCAAGTAGTCTGGACCATAACTTTTGAAGTTGTCAAATGACCAATAATTTAAGTTGTATTCCATTTCCTTCACTGAGGTATCTACTACCTAAATATTACTTGTTACTAGTTAATTCTGCATCATGATTGAGATTTGTTTTTATTCCTTTCTGATCACAGTCCAAGAAGAAATATTGTGGAAACACAAACTCAACCTTCTGCTCCATTTCGCACAATTCAGGTTTGTGACTTTTGTATTTCATGTAATTAAAATTAGGTGCTGCAAACTGTCTGCTCCAACATTTTTTTGTACAGTTCCCAAAAATGTAACAGCAAGTCCTTGTTTCAACTTTGTAATTTGTGCAGGTGATGCAACTTAGTGATATAACTGTGATTGCCAGTTTCCTATCACAGTCACCAAAGATGTCTGTTTTCTTTTACATGGAATAGTCCCAATGTAATATCTACACTATGTTGTCTACAGTGTACTTTGTCGTGAATTTTACAGTCAAGGATAGCCAAATACAAAGGGAAGTAACCATCATCTTTAGATCAAATACGTAAGTCAAATATTTTATCCATACATCTACAGGCAACCTCTCACCCTGGTCATGAACCACATGCCACAGAAAAGTAACCAGGGTCTTAGCAGAAAAGCTGTAGCTAAGTGTTTCTCTGCTGTTAATCCAAGAATTGTTTTCATGACTAGGAAGATCTTACCATCCATTTTGTTTCTTCATTTCCTCTTTCTGTGTTTTCTTTCTCATCTAGGATTGGCTAGTTTTGCTACACGTTTCATATAAATAGGCTGCCATATACATATAACTTCCTTTCTGATGTTTCATACTCTGAAGAGTGTCAGACGAAAGAGCTTTTGAGTATGTTTTTAGCACAATATCGCAAATTTTCAAGGCGATTGTCAAGTTTGTACCACAAAAAGATAGTTGAAGAATTGAACCTCCATTCCTTTGCTGATATCTTGCAACTTTTCAATTTTCAATTTCCTTTGCATGCTAGGTGCACAGCTCTCTCTTGAATGTGGTACAATGAAATGTACCAAGTACCAATGAAAGTGTTGGATCCTCTGCAGTTTGATATGTCAGGAATGCCTTTTCTATGGGCCTTCTTATGCTGTTGGCATCTTGTGCACACTATTCATCAATGTCATTTGAGTCCGTTATTATATTCGATACATGACTTTGATGTTTATGTGGTCAGCAGTCTTTTGGTACTCCAAATTTTGGTCAAGCAGACAGAGATTCAATTCTGTAATCCAATCATGGTACAACAACCTTTCTGTATTTGTGATGGATGCCTAGTGTTTAACCAATTAACAGTAGTAAAAGCAAATCTGCATTTCAGAGTCCCGGAACAACACCACTTTTGACTGTGCAGCTGATAAAGTAGCTAGCAAAAATGGCGTGTTTTGCTGAATGTTGATGACAACATCCAAGCCACAAGTCATCAATGAGTGACCAGTTGAACAGATCAGTTATTTGAGAATACTTACTGATCAGACACATGGCTAAGTGGAGCAACTATTTGGTTAATAACTTAATAGCCAGTAAAATATGGATGAAATATTCAAGGAGAAAGTATTTTTTATTTCTGAAGCCCTAATTTGAGTGTAACTTGGGGTGTTATTTGTATTGAGAACTGGGCCCCATGCACTAAATATACAAACCTCATTTTGGAGATGGAAAGATTAGTTGGTTTGTGATTACTATTTTGTATTTTTTTTTGTGGGAAACAATATCCTATAGCCTTACTAGTTTGATGTTTGGACCAAATTGTGTGGTATTTGTATTTCAGTTATTAGCACTGGTTGTGTAGTGAACTTGAGTATTTTCATTGCATCCTGTTAACAATCGCAGCTATTTTGGTTTTGTCTGTCTACATAGGCTGGTAAGAGAAGTAGAGATTTTCGTTCTAACAGTAAGTATAATTATTTGTGGTTAGTTAGACGTACAGTTATTTACCCTGCAAAAAACCTTAGTTTGATGTAGCCATTCAGGACTGCCATGTCTGTACATCATGACTGAACCAGCTGAAGGCTTGAAAAGATAATATATACTCTTTTTAAAACCATGATAGTTGAGAGGTTGAAACTTGGGTAACTTGGTGACTCCAAGGTGTGATAGACAGAGGAGAGATAGCCATAGAAAGAGTTAAGATAAAATGTTTAGATTTATTTTGATGACACACGGCAATTATTGGACGTTGGTTGTCCATTTTCAATTTAAGGAAGTGAAAAAGTTCAGGGGGCCATATATTGAATGTACATCTTACTTTTATGGCATTGTTAGTCTGTTTTATGTTAGATTTTATCATAGATTTTAAATTAATTACCACACTTTTTTCGCCTTATTTATTAAGTTTTTTCCAGGAAACTCAGCCCTCCTCGGGTGAGAGACAGGGAGTTGACGAGGAAGGTCAGTACTGCTGTTGTTGTTTTTTGTTGCCTTTTGTTTGTTCTAGTTATTGTTTTTGAAGTGGTCCAAGTGGTGATGGCCAATGACATTTAAATTGGCATTGTACTTAAGACTTGACGTGTTTATCGTACCTGGCACAATTGCTGCTTGTCCTGAAAAAGTGTTAACTCATTTATTAAAGAATTGTGAAGTGATCCATGAAATATAAAGTTTATAACTTAACCGCCCTTTTGAAGAAGAAAACGATCAATTTGCGAATTTTCGACCTTCTTACAAAGCTAGTTTGTTGCATGATTGAGGCTTTGTAGGCCGAATATGGAGAACGGATAACCATTGTTCTGTTTCTCTTTCAGGAGGAGGATGTCTACAAACATGCGCTGTTATGCACGCAAAGTTTAGTGCTTTGTGGCCCTGGTGCACCTCCAACAATCTCACCACAATTAGACCGACAGAAAGACAGGTAGGACTATGTTTCAGGTGCCTTCATCTTCCTTCTTGTAGCAGAAATATCTTAAGCTGTAAAAGAAATCGTGATCCACTGAACTTGCTTCTTTCCCAGAACTTTTTCGCTGACTGTCTGATATGTGAATATGCGATTGTCAACAGCAAAACGAGGAAATTGTTTCTGTCATTGTGTATTATCATTTTTCTCCGTAACTATAAAAAAACCCAACGAAGCATTAGTTTGCAGGTGGAACTTAAAAAATAATTGAAAATAATAGTCGAGTCCAATGATAAAGATGTTAATACTAGTCAAAGCTAAGGCCTGGCGCAGGTCGATCAAACCTTTGATGTAATAAGTCGTTTTGTCGCTTTTTGATTGTTAAATTTTCATATTGGTGTTAGATATTTATTCGGAGGGGTTTATTGATGGCGGAATTGTTTTGGCAATAATAGTCTTATAAGTCACCTTGAAAATTTACGACATTGCGCTAAAAACATACTTAAAAAGCTATTTTCGTCTGACACTCTTTAAAGAATGAATCTTCAGAAGGAGTGTATAGATATATGGCAACCTTTTTAAAGATAAATAGATCGAAACTGCCAATTATGTACAATAAAGAAAAAAGTGACAAAGAAACAAGTGAAAAAAGTAATATTGAATAAGTCCTAGTGACAAAACAGAATTCTTTCTGCCTACAGAGACCTAGTTTTCTTCTAATATGTACAGACTCCAATACATTTAAATGGGAGGACAATCTCGATAATGCCTTTAAGTATGTTTTGAACACAACGTCGTAATTTTTGTAAGGCGATCTTCAGCTTTTGTACCACAGTTACGTTGTTCAATAATTGCGAGTGCTCTTTTCTTTTGGATTTTAAATCGATATTTTTTATTTTCGTCTTTTTGCTGTGTTAACAGGAGTGAAGAGTGTCTTGATAGGAGTGACTCAACGGGTGATACTGGATATGAATCACCTGATAACATATCCATTGAACAAGAGGCATTATTTAGTTTATTGCGAAGCTCGTTTGGTGTAAATATACGAGTGCATCGAAAGTTGATGGCAGATGTGCGAGAGCTGACGAATATCTCGGGAGGTCGTATGAAGGTATGTTGGATATGGTTTGGTTGCATTTGATTGAATGCGGTTTGTATGTACCAGATGGTGAATTTCACTGCATGTATATAAGGCCCGGATCAAACGTCGCATTTTACATGTGTTGAATAGAATAACATTATATTCGACTTCTGCGCGACTTTAAATGGGACATCAGACGTCGTATTTAATATGTTGAATGAAATAAAGAAGTTTTTGACTGTTCGTGCAGAATGGAGGCTTAGTCCAGACTAACCATAGAAAGGGGCAAAAAACACGAGTGGTGAGGGAAACCGACTTTGGCGCGCATAAGGTAAGCGATAGTACGCACGCGCAGCATTGAGATCGACCTGCAATTAATTTATGCATTTTATTCGACACATGTAAAAAACGACGTTTGATTTGAAGTCGCATCAATGTCGCATAACGCAACAGATTCGAATCGAATAATTTTATGCGAATATAATCTATCAGGTGCAGGAAACGCAAATCAAACGTCGCATTTAACATTTAATTCGCTAATTCGACACGTAAAATGCGACGTATGATTTAGGCCTTAGAGTTTACTATATACAATCTCGACCAGTGCACTAGTTGTAGCCTGCAGTCGCCTTAAAGATTAAAGGTGAGCATGGCAGTCGCCATTGTTTACTATCGATGCTTTTCCTCTCTACATTGTTCACAATCTACATCATACATGCATAGTATGGACGAACATAAAGAGAGAAAAAATATATCGTAGCGACAGGAGAAAAAATACCAGAGGAAGTGATTGTGGCTGCTCATTGTTAAAAGATCTGCAAGACCACAGTCATGAAAGGAGTCGCTGCGCTCTGCAGTTTAACCCTCACGGAATGGTTTCAGATGAAGTCGTAGTTTAACTAATAACGTATGGCAAAAAATACAGTCAACGATGTTTTATAGTAGTGTTTTGACTACTTTTAATCATTTTATTCTTATATGTTAAAAATGAGATAAAAAGGAAACCACTCGATTGAATTGAGTAATGATTTAAAACTTCCCCTGATATGACAATCAGATATATAGATTGTTGATGCTACTTTAAATCCAATTCGTCATCAATAAATGTGATATTACAGAGGTCTACCCATTTCTTTCTTTGGGGTATATAGTGTCGTGTTTGTTTTGACAGATTTATTTATTTCTTTAGTTGTTACTTAAAGATCTTTGGGATCATCGATTGAAGATAGAGTATAATGATCATAAGTTTTACAAAGCACGTGCCTTTAAAAATGTGGATTGCTATGGACGCTGGCGTTTGAGAGAGATAGCTTGGACGGATCGTCTTATCGAAAAGGTAACTGGACGGAGACCAACCAGTCATTCTCAAGGCGAGAGTAGCCTTGTTTCCGTTTGTGGCCATGAGGAGTATGAAGTTCTTCAGAACAAACTTTTCAGGTAATCACTGCAGTGTGATTATTATTATTATTATTGAGGTTATTACAGCATATGATGCTATTGCTGGATGAATCTACTGTTTCATCCCGCTCAATACACACCTTGCACTTTGAATCGATGTCCTCTTTGTCTATACCTTTCCTAGTGTACTTCGTTCTAATCGCCTGTTCTTGCACGGCCATGAACAAACCTTCGGTCTCTTTCTTTATGCCACTTTTCCTCAACCATTCCCATGTTTTCTCGTCTTTAACGTCATCTCTAGCTATTGAAAATCTGCCATGTAAGCTTTTATTTTCCACCACGGCTCCTATTCTCTTTTTTATTCGGGCTTTTTAATCCAAGTAACTTTGCAACAACGTCCCCTACAGCTTTCATGAGATCGTTCATCTCGCTTAGTGAATTGATTGGGGTGTACATTAGATCTTTGTCTATTTCAGTGGTTTTCTCTTTCAACTTTCTTCGATCAGTATTCCTCATGTTGCTGGACTTTATCCTTATTCAGTTCATGTATCAACATTCGCAGTAACTCAATTTGATTTTCTGTACACTTATCTTTTCTCATTACATCAATTATTTTGTCACGTTGTATTTCGATCTCCAACACTGATTTCTGGTCATGAGCTAAGACCAGACTTTATCATCAAAAAGGAAAATTGTCTGGAAATTATGGAATTAACAGTTAACACTTAAAAACAAATTTAGCATATAACTTTCATCGCAGGTCAAGGAAATATTCAATTATGTGAATATTTGAATAAGGATTACAAAGATAATTTTATCAGCCTTAGTATGAGTGCAATTGGAGGGATGTGTAGGGAAAGTAGATCGTTTATGTTAATGTTGAAAAGGTTACAAGTTAAGTATGGTGACAATTTGATAAGAAAAATGATTGAATGTATTATTAGGACCTCATATTATGTATTCTGTGATCGTGATAAGGAATGGACTAATGAACTTTTAACTTGGTAATGATGGTAATGGAAGTCTAATGTCATTTATGCTTTAAATATGCCACTTGTGAGAGTATTTGTTTGTATTTGAGATAATAGAAGATAATAGATTGGAAGTTTAAAAATTATTATTATTTTAATAGTTTTCCATAAACCATACAATACTTTAGAGCAGAATAAGAATCCTATTATGCAATTAGCCAATGACATACACTACCAAAGTTTGGTAGCTTAATAAATCACACCATTCTATTGACTGTCCAGATAAAACGTTTCGTATTATTGATTTGCCTTTCCATAGCACCGTCTTTCGCATTTCGTGCATTGTGTTTTCGACTGCTAATATATA
>JANTCA010081422.1:0-14517 GCA_024741275.1 Chironex yamaguchii
AATATGTATTTCGACATCAAGAAGGCACAGAAATAAGGTGGAAAAAACTGTAATCAGGCAGTAGGCGATTTTTATGAGGAAAAACGGTTATGTTATGGGAAAGACAGTCTTTTTAGTTGTGCTCCTCTAAGAATCAGCGAGAAGAGAAGTTAGAAATCTCTACAAATACCAAGGAAGCTTTTTGCCGAATCAGAACAAAATTTACCGGATGACAAAAAAATATTGGGGGGTGTCGCACCCCAACACATCGCCGGTAAATCCGTCCCTGCAGATAATTCAATGTTAAGTATTGTATAAGTAAAAAAGAAAATGCCGCTGGCACTGAACTCGAGGGAATTTAAAAATGGCTAGCTTTTTTGTGTGCTCCTCACAAAGTTAATACTCATAACATTATATATATTTATACAAACTATCAAAAATAACATAAGACAGACAATGTGGGAGATAAGTGATGTCTTCATTCAGTCCTCCATTTTGAAATAAGGTGCCACACTCCTGTCTTGATAACCCACATGATTCACATGTCTACTGTCGACAAAACCAATTTTGTGACTGTTGACTGCCTAAGATTTATTTTTCCGTTCTTTTTTTGTGCGCTCAACTTTGTGTTTTGTCTTTTAGCAGTGATTATTTTACCGACAGGATTTGCGTAGTGCAGGACTATGTGTACGCGCGTAGTGTAGGTGTGTCTTTTCCTTTTATTTTTCTTCCTTCCTTCTTCAGTTGTTTATGCGGCTATTCTAGGTTTAATTAAAGTGTTTATCATTTGCCGCGATGTTAACCAGTCCAATACCAAAAATGCGTCGGTAGCACATCTTCACTCCTGCTTTACCGCAGCCACGAAAGATTCACTGATAAGTGTAATTTAATTTCACTAGAGGGGTGCTTTCAACAAGTGCTGTTTGAGTCTGGTTAACTATTTAGAAAGCATCCACAAGCCACTCTATCCCTATAAAATGTACTTGTTAACTCGCTGTTAATTCCTTTGTAAAAGGAATAAACAGAGTTATACAAATCGGTTTTTAACTCACGCAGGGGCGGATCCAGAAATGTTTTGAATGGCTGCAATATGTGGGCTAGCTGCAGTAGGCGATGTCGGGAAGAGGGAGACAGGGAGGCTATAAACACCCCCCACTTTTTCTCCCGATGGTCGAAAAATAACTAGAAAACTGGAAAAAAGTAAATAGGAGGTGCCCTGATGCTCAATAATCATATTTCTTGGTAAAACGGGTACATCCTTTCAGGTCTGCGAGTAAAGGTTCAACAACCCCAGGTGCACCATAGCTAAGTAATGTCTTAGAACAATATTTACAATCATGCACGTCAAAGTAGCAGGTAATGCCCCTTGCGTAAAATGTTTTATTGCCATAAAACTAATTTTCCGTCACAGCTGTTGAGGCGGTTACTTTCAAATATATACAATTATTCGTAAAATATATATAAGGTTTATATTTTGAACGCGTTGAAAACCAGTTTGAAATTAAGAATAACTTCCCTATTGAGCCAAAATGAAATACCTAAATATGAGATATCATGATTCGCTAGATATATGCAAGGACTTACAGTACAAAGGCAGCTAAGATCTAAATTCAAGTCAAGTCGGGATGTTTTTAGTAAAATGTTGTTTTTAGCAGATTATTTATCTTCATTTGGGACATTTCTGACATAATTATTTTAACACAGTATGGATTTTGAGAAAATTCTTTGCACAGATTACTAACACAGTCATAAACGGAGGTGCAGCCTATGTGCTTCTTTTGTCTTTATGAGGCTGCTGACTGCAAAACAGATTTTGGACCGATGCATCCCTGTTGCCAATTTTGGCAAAACAATTGAGCTGTCACTGAAATTTGATTGATCCCAGTGCAAACCTTGAATGTATTGAGCAATAAATCGATCATAGGTTTGGGTTATTGTTGTATGGCTCCTCCATAATTACTTCCACTTGAAATTCTGATGCGACATGGATGAGACCTGAGTGCAGACTTTACGGAACGGAAATACGCCTTTTCTCCATATAGGGGACGAGATTTATAAGGACGAGAATTTTCGGATAACTGGCACAGCTGGATCGTCCTTTCATCTAAGTGTATTGGAGTCTGTCTACATTAAAACAACAAAACCAGTACTCTGTAGGCAGAAAGAGGTCGTATTTTCACTTGGACTCTTCCAATAATGTTTTGCTTCTTCATTTTCTCTTTCTTTGTTTCCTTTCTTGTTTATGAGTGGCTAGTTTTGCTACATGTTTCGTATAAATAGGTTGTCATATACATATACTTTCCTTTCTGATGTTTCATACTCTGACGAGTGTCAGACGAGAAAAGCTTTTAAGTATGTTTCAAGCGCAATGTCGCAAATTTTCAAGGCGATTTTTAAGTTTTGTACCACAAAAAGACTGTTAAAGTTAGGTTTCCTGAACGGACACCTTGCAATCTTCCATGTATTTAGTATTGAAATTTGAATGGGTGCATCTGCACCGGTTGCACCCGTCTTTATCCGTCCCTCAACTCACGGTTAATTCCTTTGTAAACTTTGTAAAAGGAATAAACGGAGTTATCAAAATTGGTTGAGTGTGAACTTGTTAGTGATGCTACAATTTTACCACAGTGCTTTTGGTTGATTGGAAATTCGATTATTGTTTTGCGATTGCATCCCATCATCCCATCATGAGAAGAACCAAATTGATGGAGTGGAGTATGTCATGACATCATTGGAAGAACCCATTAGGATCAATGGCCGTGGCGACTGGAGGGGTTTTTTATTGAGGGGTGGGGGCAAATTTCAGATTTGTATGTGACCCAATATACTTACATGGGCCACGCCCCTATTTTGTATTAGAGATGCTACATGAGAACAAAAATGTAACTGTTTGGTCTTGTGTTGCTCAGGAACCTAGACATTTTGTAAATCTTGGGCAATAAATGTTTACTTTATAAAAACGGAAGTTACAAAAGCAAGGTTACAGCAAATGCCATATCATAAGAGCAATACTTGACCATAAGTTTGCCACAGGCGCGCTTTGATTATTATGTAATAGAGATTGTGTTATTTTCTTACGTCAAAGTAATGTATCCAAAAAGTAATCACAAGAAGAAATTGTTATGTGGTGGGCTTCTTTACTTCAGTGACAAGCCTAGATAATGTTAATTGCGTTCTTGAAATACGAACAAAGAAACAGTAATCAGTACTGTTATTAGTAAAACTATTGGTGCTTCACTAGGGCACAAGACTCCACTATGATCTGGGAATATTTATGTCACACAAATTTCCTATTTTTTATGAAATGATGGAGCCAACATGTTGCTGTTTTAAATTTTGAAATGTTTTCGACATCATCCTATGGGCACGTTTAGTTGAATTCATTCTTACTACCTTTTTCGCTGCAGCGAGCGGCCAAGACGAATGAGCAAACTCATTAGCACTGTAGTGCACATGCGTATTCGCGGAAATATTCGCTTCATGCCAAAAAAGTCGCCTAGTGGAAAACCGGCTTAAGAATGAATTCAAAATTTTCGCGGCGAAAAATGTCGCAAGCCAATCAGAATTGAAGAAGCTTACCAAGTGAGCTAGAGAACCAAAGTGTTATCAACATTTCAAGACTTTCAATGTTCCAACTGAGGTGCCAAACTATTGTCTTGAACATGACTTGATAATTGTGATATATCATCACAAATAGCCGCAAAAAGACCTTTGTGTTTCATTAATTATCCCTCCAACGACTGTTGGGCTCATACGATAGCTGGCAGTTATCGTTAACTGTGCGTCACCTGTCGGCTCATAAAGCAGTTAGTTTTAAGCTGGTTTTCCACTAGGCGACTTTTTTCGCGCCAAGCGAATTTTTTAGCAGCAAAAATTATGATGTTTTGATTTCCACCAGAGTAGCTATGTTTTGGCGCGAAAATCACCAGTTGAATACTGGTGACAGGTGATGCACAGGTATAACGAACAGTCGTTCGAGGGATAATAAATGAAACACAAAGGTCTTTTTGCGGCTATTTGTGATGATCACAATTATCAAGTCATGTTCAAGACAATAGTTTGGCACCTCAGTTGGAACATTGAAAGTCTTGAAATGTTGATAACACTTTGGTTCTCTAGCTCACATGGTAAGCTTCTTCAATTCTGATTGGCTTGCGACATTTTTCGCCGCGAAAAAGTTGAATTCATTGTTACTACCTTTTTCGCTGCAGCGAGCTGCCAAGGCGAATGAGCGAACCCATGAGCACTGTGTGCACATGCGTATTCACGGAAATATTCGTTTCGCGCGAAAAAAATCATCTAGTGGAAAACGAGCTTTAGTTCAGCATGTAAAATGAATATTGAGATAAATACGGTGGCATTAAAGCATTAGAGTATTTTCTTGTGTTTGTTCTTAAGTCGAGCTAAGAATCAGTAAATTGGAGTAGAGTTCTTCAACATACTCCTCATACTTGAGACATTGCTTCCGGCAGGTGCCTTTCCTGAGTTTTAGCGGGAAATGGGACGAACATGGTGCCAGTGTGAAGCAAGACCGTAGTAGGTTTTGAAAAATAGGGGGAGGGGCAAAATATTCGGCCAAACCTTGGTTCATCGGCCACCCTTTGATTTAGTAGCACATCAGGCAAGAGTACTGTTGAGAAAACAGGGCAAGGGAGTCAGAAAAGATTGGCAGATGGTTGGTAGTTAATTCCATGGTACAAAGTTGAGGATTTCTAGCTGACAATTGTTAACAGACAGTTTTTGAAAATGTTTACTCTGAAAAAAATGAGGGTGGAATTGCTCCCCCCACATGCCTCCGGCAACTGCGGCTCATTAAAGATATGATATGGATAAGTCAACAAGTTGCTGCATTGATTCTAAAAAGTATGTTATGCTGCTTGTACCTAGTAAAAGATGGCAATATGATCACTTAGCTTTATACAGTATTAACCAAGAGGATTTTATATGAGATCAAAACTTCTCAATAAAGGTATAGTAAGCACACAAACTCAAATAAACGATAAATATATGTTATATTCTAAAAATTCGCACTTTTTAGTTCATCGTGTAGCCTCAGAGACTCCATTAGCAAATCAAAACCCATGCTTGTTACAGTGTCCAAAATCTTAAAGACTTCTTTTACTATTTATGAAGATGGCATCCAACAATCAAATTCACCCCACGTCCCGCACTTATGTCATGTATCTGCCACACATCAAAACAGCAGATATATGGTGCTGTCTGTATTAGCCAACATAAACAGTAATGTTGAACTGAACAGACGATCACTTTGGTCATTAAATAAGTATTATCACGGGTATTTTTAATAAATTAACCATGAAGTTAATTTTGACTTAAAATAAATCTCACTTTGCAAATCTCAGTCAGAATACGTGGAACATAAAATAGGAACAGTATCACACAACGAAGAAGAATAAAGAAGTTACACAACTGATTTGAACTTTGAAGAACTGTCGTGTAGACGGACGGTAATGATAATTTGTCATAACACCATTCTGGAAGCTCCGAACCTTATATATCAATATCGGTTGCTGCTTTGTGCTCTTCCTCTACAAAGACATTTTTTGTGTAAGCTGTTACATAAATTGTCTTTTAGAGGTGATGAGAAAGTTATATTGCACTGCACCATAGCCTTACTCTTTTTAACATATAAGAGACACTGCATTACTACTGTTGTACTTAAAAAAATGAATAAATCTAAGATTGCACCAAAGACTATCCATGATTGGAAAGCTAAGAAAGACAAACTTGACGATTTTCCTAAAACAGCCAGAGCCAGACGAAAGCAATTGCATTCCGATGGAGCCGGAGGAAAATTGACTAACGGTAAAATGGAGGAGAATTTGTTGGAATGAATTTCTGATCTTTGAGAAAAATGATTAGATCAGCCCATAATAGAAAAGATTTAAGAACATTGGAGCAATGTAGACAGTTTGCCTCATTGCTCATGTTTCATATTGAGCTCAAGGAAGGGGACCGGTTTCAGGAAAGACATTTTGAACTACATCATAGATGGACTGAAGCAAGCAAAATTATTTTTCTGTATCGATTTGATATCAGTCGATTCATTGACTAGATCACATGTAATTTCAGATATTTGCTTGATGATGTACCAGTAGAATCATCTATCATTTGTCACGACATATTGCGAATGATCTATCGGCATGTTTCCTAGGATTTTCATCAGAATTCGGTATTGCTCTCAAAAACTGCATTAGATAATCACATGACAGTTCAAGCAGCATTTCTGGGGATGCAGGGGATTACTTGCAATTATCGAAGAGAATATCCACTAATAGAGTAGGTACATCGATTTCGCCATTTACCAAATCTGATTGGACAATCTGCCGTCACATGTGTTCTCCATTGCTATTACAGTAAGTTTGTATTCTTGCATGAACTACAGGAAACTTTTTCTAAAGAACTTCGAAATAAAGCAAATCAGCTTCAAGGGTCATATTAGACAACGTAAAGGCAACTTTTCGGAGAATGTCACATTATTTCGAAGTTTCTGAAAAGTGGTAAGGTGGAAGATGGTATTGTTAAGCAAATAGAAAGAGGAAAGATAGCAAATTATGTACATTGGAAACAGTGACCAAAAAATGTAGTTTTGGCTTCATTACAAGGCCAAAGGATGGATGAAAATAGGAAAGGAAGAAAAGAACAGCTTGGTGGAAAGCATCAGAGAATGGTCTGATGCAATTTTAATTTCGTGCAATAACGCATGAAAACATAGTCTTGTTGTGACGTGAATGGTGCATAAGGCTCCAGTATGGCTGTCGAGTTAAAGGAGAAGAAGACGAACGTGTGATATCTATTGAATAGGTGAATTTTAACTTAAACCAACCAATAATTCACATTAACCACGAATCCTTCGTCATTAATTACTATGGCATTAAGCAATAGAATCCGCGCCATATTCTTCAGCCTATCAGCGTATTTTAATAATGTCTGGCACGGGGAACGTTTTCATAACATGCAATGCAAATATCGAGAAATTGTAAAGAATATTTTGAACTGATTCGTGTCTACAAAATAGCAAAAAAATGATCAGCTTAGGCCCTAAACTGCAGACCTAGTCCTCCTTTCTTTCTGGTTTACTAATAGTTAGTGTTTACTTTGAGCTTCCATTATTTGTATGTAAAATTACCTCTTGCTTCTGAATGAAAAAAATAAAGCATCTGAATATTGCCAAGGCATCTTGCTGAGGGCTAGAGTGGAACTAAAATCCCTGCTGCTTTAGGGGGAAAAAAGGAGATTGATGCCAATACGAGTAAAGGGCATGCTTTCACAACAAAAAATAAACCCATTCGTCCAATACTAATTCTTTTAAAATGCAAATATTTTGAAGAATCGTGAGCATACATACCCATACATTTTTTAATGCTAATTTTATTGTTGGCAGATCTGCGGCATTCATTCTCTCAAACTCGTTCAGTCTTCTGTGTTACACTACGTTATCTTAATTTTCATTGTGTTTTCGTCAAACATTCAAAGCCATTTTTCTTCCGTTAAGTCTATCACCTATAATTTACCCTCAAACACTGTAGTAAACAATGGAAGAGGTAATTGGCATTACGAAATATCTGTTTAGATACCTTTATTGGTAAGAAATCTATCTGATCTTTAATAGTCTGCAAAACTTCATAGTAACTGAAGTTAGAGTGTACGATGATGTTCTTTTAAAGAGCGCGGAGAATATGCACTACCCTTTGACCGGAACAATTCTTTTCTCGTGCGAGACTTGAGAATCGCCTCGAAAATTTGCAACATTGCTCTAAAAATACACCTATTATTTTGTCTAATAATCTTCAGCGAATTTATCGTCAGAAAGAATAGCATAGATATATGGCAAACGCTTTTTCTTGTAAAGCTAAAATGACTGCCAAAACATTTGATTCTGCCATGGGACAACGTTAATTGGAAAACGCAGAATGCGCCAAAATGTGTAATGACAATAATTTTTGAATAATTTGCATAGCTAGATCGTCCTTCCATCTAAGTGTATTGGAGTCTGCATTAATACAAGAAAACTAGAGCTCTGTTGGCAGACAGAGCTTTTTTACCAACTGAGATCTTTCTACAATGCTTTGTCTTCGCATTATCTTTTCACCTTTTCTCCTTATTGTTTATGATTGGCTAGTGTCGATTTATGTTTCTTAAAAATAATTTTCATATATCTATACTTTCCTTTCTAATGGTTCATGCTCTAAAGAGTGCAAAGACGAAAAGAGTATGCATTTAGTGTAAATTTTCAAGACGATTCCTTTAATAGAAGCAAGGTATGAAAAGCGTTGCTAGGCAGAAGAGATTAATGGTGTTTGGTGCAAAATCACTTTGAAAATAGCAGTAAAATAGAATAGTTTGTTCTTTTTTACTCTAATCGTCATTTTGCATGGACCCTTCAGTAAAGTGTTTCATCTAGCATAAGATTCAGAGTATTAAAAGAGCCCTTAAATTTTGAATTAAAATTCCAAAAAATCATCCATACCAAAATTAAAAGTTTATCCAACTCTTTACCTAACTAAGACTAACCAGGCTCTTTAAGTGGATATTAAATGCACGATTAAGCTTCATTAGTAGAACAATTAATTTAACGCTACAGAGAATCATTGTTGCTCGAATCGTTTAGTCTCTTGATTTCAAGTATAATTCAACTCGTACAACTCCTGAACGCAGCTAGATCGGAAGAGCCATCATCCTTTATAAATGCCGTGTTTTCTCCCATGGAATGACTCTAACTATATAACGACATGACACAAGTCGATTAAATGCCATTTTGTTTACCTTCAACCTTTCCTTTAGTTCTGCGTAAATTTTTGAAATGTTGCATAAGTAGAGACTGTAATTATATACAAGGTGAATAAAACCCACTTTGATTAACACAACATGAAGTCTTGTGAGAACATTTGCTTCACTATTTATAGAACCAGAAATGAGGAAGGAGAGCAATGTCTCCCATATTGGGCCCCTACGCTGTTCACTATTTCTATAGTCCTCATAACGATTTCCTTGGTATTAAGAAATAAAATTACTGGATATTTCATCTCAGCTTCTAAAGCAGGCTGTGGCATTTATACCATAATATTCTCCAACAACAGCTTACGATGGTGAAACTTAGTGTCAGAAAGTTTTCCATCAGAAAATTCAGACAAGGTCGATTCTCCTAATAAGGGAAACCGTTCTTGGAAACACATCAAATGGTATAATAAAGCAACGATAAGATCGCAGAGCATTAAAAAGTGTTATAGGACGTAGAAAGCAGGGAGACTGCTAGATAACATTGGTAAAATGACTAGTAATGGACAAAAATAATAATTGAATAAAAACATAGAGAAAAATGGAAAAGATTTCAAAAGGAGACACAAAACACGATGTTGAGATAATATGAACTGTACACTGAGAGCTATCTTAAGTTAAGAATAAGACAATGGACGAAGATCTTTGGCGACGTCCTTTCGTGGCTGTGGATAAGGACAGACCTGTTTTTGATGATTATATTTTCAAGTGCTTGACTTTACAAGCTGCAATGTAATATGCCGAGGAGCCTCGCTAACTTTCATCAACGTAGTATTCCTGCCTCCATATACTCAGCTATTGTTAAATATTTTATTTGCGTACCTAGGTATATGCCATCATCATTCTAAAGTATCCCAGGAGCAATAAACTTGTCAGACCTCGAAGGTAAGCAGCAACATTTTATATATTCAACTCTGGTCCATTCATTTTGGTTTAAACTTTTACTCTGAAATTTTATCTTATACACAACGGAATTGAAATAATGCACGTTGATCTGCATTTAAATAATGCTGTTAAAGTTGAAAATTAAGTACAATAAAAAACAGGTTCCTGCAATGTCAGACAAACTTGGCGACATTTTTAAATACTAGTTCTTGAACATTTGACAAGGAACAAGAAATCCAATAGTTTTGAGCATTTAGAAAGCTCAAAATTTAGAAAATGCCAGTACTGAGAAGAGCATCTCGGACTCTGATACATTGACTGGAAATAAAATAGCTTATATAGAGTTGGAAAGCTTTCACTTAGTAAACAACTTTACCTGTAAATTTGCTCTACATATTTAAAAAAAGATATCCTTGTTTCTATTTTATCTAGACCTGTGCTTATTGTAAATGTTTTTGCTGTTGCCTAACTTAAATCTGGCATACCTTAATAGCAATTTTTAATTTGAATTTAATTATGATTTTTAGACGGAATGTTAACGTGCGTTTTTTTATTGCTTTATCAGTAAGATGTCAATTTCAGACTTTTAAACTAACTTACAAACTAAAGATTACTGGAGCTCCGTCGAAACATCATTTTCAAGTTGAAAAATGTCTATTGTCATCTCCAGATTAAAATATTTCCGTCCGTGAGTGAGAAACAAAATATCATGTTTAGATTAACTGTTATGACTCCGCACAGAAGTGAGGCCTTTTAGAAACGTGGGCACCAAGGTATTTACTTATAGGAGAAACTCTCCATTTTATTCCCGCTTTTAAAATGTCAAGCCATCAAATATCTGCGGTACTACATTATATACGCGGTTAGATACCGTGATTTGCAGACGCATGCTCAGACGTGCAGATGAATTTGGTTACCCGAACCCTTACAGGACTGAGCTAATTATTTCGAATGACAGGGATTCCGAACAAACGGAGGTTTGCAGAATAATAAGAGAAAAAACCCATCTTACTGTTGTACTTTGAAGCTAATTACGTATAACAATATTAGAAAATTATTTAAATCAAGCAAAACTGCCAGTGATCTTTGGTTTCAGTCTAATTCAGAGACGCAAATTTCAAACACGAAATCAGCACAGCTGCAGAGTACTCGTAAATCCGCAACACAGCTACTTACAGATCTATTTGAATGCTCAGAAATCACAAGAATAAAACACTCTAACACAAATTTGATAATCAACAGATAAAATGTAAGTGCTTGCCTGTTACATCAAACAATAAGTAATAGTCATTCATGTAAATCAAGATATTGTTTGCTTGATTTTTCCAGGCAAGATATCTTCACATTCAACAATCAATTGAATCACTACTAAAGTTCTAAGGTTTCTTTTAAAGTAACGTACTCATCAGACACTTTGATGTTTATAGTCAGAAGCCAAGTGTACTCAAAAGGCAATCATTAAATTGCGCATTAGTATTAAAATTAGATAATTGAGCAAACAACTTTGCTGCACTTTAGAACTATCATCCGTTTCGATACTTACATCAATGGTTGCAATAAATAATTGATTTTTAAAAAAGTCAAGTGGTCTACTCAAATCTGCACTTTATGAGCATTGACTCAATGCTATATAAGGAGCTAGCAATGCGATAGAAAATCCTGTACGTCAAGCTGTAGTCTATGTGCCATATTTTGTCTTTTGACAAGACACAAACTGATTATCTCAATCATGAAGTCGTTAGCTGTTCTTTCACTTTTTGGATTGATCCAATTAATTGCTGGTCATGGAATGATGATCGATCCCCCAGCAAGGAATACAATGTGGAGGTACGGATTTAAGAATCCTGCTAATTACAACGACAACGAGCAAAATTGTGGGGGATTTAGTACGCAGTGGGTGAAAAACAATGGAAAATGTGGAGTTTGTGGAGATCCTGCTCATCTGAAAGATCAACCTCATGTATCCCCTGGAAAGTACGCCAATGGAATCATTGCAAGGACCTATAAACAAGGCCAAGTCATTCCTATTGCCGTAAAAATTACATCAAATCACATGGGATATTTCACCTTTAAAATTGGTGACATTGGAAAAGCACCAATGACAGAGGATAAACTGAAATACACCTTGAAAGTTGTCGGTGGTGGCACCAGATATTACCTTCCTAAAGGATCCAGAGATGGTGTTTTTGAAACCAGCGTAGAATTACCAAAAGGATTGACCTGTAAACAATGCGTTCTCCAGTGGGTGTACAGAGCTGGAAACAGTTGGGGCTGTGACAACGAGGGATGTGGAATTGGCAACGGCAGACAGGAGCACTTCGTTAATTGTGCCGATGTTACAATCACTGCTTAGACACTTGTGATAATTAAGGGACAGGTAGTTCTATCTTAAAGAACATTATACTGTACTTCGTCTAATTATGCTTGACTTGTATTAGAAATGACTAACTCGTAAAAATACACTGAATTTATTAGAGAAAAGAATTTCTTTCGGGTTAAAAATAATCCAAGTGAGTTCTTTTGGCAATTCTTATACTTACGTTTTTATTACTTTATCGACATTGCATGTTGCCGTACCCGTCCTGTGAAAACCTTTGTGCCTCTGTTGTCCTTTCTTGTGGTTTTTCTTTCCATATTATCTTAAAACCCGTTTACCTTATGCCGGTAGCATGACAGTTTGATTTGACACCAGCATGAATCCTTGCCGACGTGGGCTTATGTATGAGTTTTTCTTTCACACGAAACCGATATGGAAAAATGTGACGTCGGTTAGACAATGGTTGTGATATTATATGACTGTTTTACCGACATCGTGTAAACGGGGTCTAAAATGTCATAGTAACTTCAGATGTGCAACAATACTAAGCAAGGACGGGCTCCACCTAGACAAAGGTAATCTATTTTTCAGTAGAAAATGTTTTCAGACCTAAGGTTGAAGTATTTTAACTCCACCAGCAATCCTATTTTAAACCATTTAATTCATCGTGTCTAATCAATCTGTACCTTCAAGATCAATATTTTGGTGCTGTGAAAAGGCTACGAGCTTTCGTTGGAATGATCGTGTGAATGTCTGTGTTTGAGAATTGACCACAACCTGCAGCAGCGGACTCTCCTTGTTCATTTCTGATCATTAACTTTCTGCAAAGTTTTCCAGCTATTTCTATTTTCACTTCTGTTTTACAGAGAGGACGCTGAGATCATCTCGCCAACTTGAGTTGTGCAATTTGCGAGATCTTTTCTGTTGTCCCACAAGTTTTCATTCTATCATTCTTTATCTCGAGTGATCAGCAGTTTTTCTGTCTAACTGGTGTACGTAATTCTATTTCCAACTGGTTATACATTTTATGATTCTTTTCAGTGTAGTCTGGTCTCTGATACACTGCATACATTTTTTGTTTCTATCCTTCCATTCAATTTCAAAATTTCATCATATATTGTTTCATCATTATATCCCACGGTTCAGAAGCTTGAAGAATTACGAAAGGGATGAAAACGTTATCACAACTTGTCCTACTACTGGGTAACTCTGCAACCGGATTTCGTCTCATTTTCATGCTCTGTTGTTAAGGTGTACAATCTTTGATAAAAAATATTCAATCATTTGTAGGATTTGAGTGCTTATTGTCAATATAGGTCAACGCATTCTTCCTTTTCCTTATGCTAATCTTTTTTTCCTTTCTTATTTATGGTTGGCTAGCTTCGATACATGTTTCGTTTAGAAGGTTACCATATATATACTTTCCTTTCTAATGATTGATACTCTGAAGAGTGTCTTAAGTACGCAGTGTTCCAAATTGTCAATTCAAGTTTTGTACCAAAAAAGATTGTTCAACCTAACCTTTTTATGGCCATACTGTTACCAGTAAAAGTCTAGGAGCTTAAATGCTCCTAGTACATCAACGACTGCTCTATTTGACCAATATTGTGCTTTTAAGTATCGTCTCCAAATATTTTAAGTGCAACATGAATCTCTATTTGCATTCTTAATTTCACTCGCTGTTTTTCTGCTTTCTAGCTTGTCATTGGCTTCCAATTCTTTGACCTTGTAATGAGTTATGGAGTTAAAAAAGCTCTTTGTTGACCAGCGCAGGATAAAGCATATGAACAAGCATTTCGTGATGCAAAGCTTTAAAGCTGCCTTGACTATTTGCCACATTGCTCTGAAGCCCTACTTAACGATTCATGCTCTGAAGAGTGTCAGATGAAAAAGAGATTTTACGTATGTTTTTAGCGCAATGTAGTAAATGTTCAAGCCGATAAAACACATGATTAAGGAACAAATTCACAAGGTTAACAAATACATAATCCTTACTAAGATGAATAACTAGGAAAATTTGCGGTTAAAGTAAGCAAATAATGCCTTTGGTGTGGGTTGAAATCATAATGAGGTTCTTTGTTCTATACAGAGAACGCAGTCTGCTTACTCGTAATCAAACAATTTGGTGCGCGTTTATTAGTAGCTATACTATCAATGTTTATTTATTAGCACTGCGGACTATATTTTTTGGAATTATTTATTTATGGATTCTTATACCTAGTCTTTAGAGATTCACATTTAGATTTATGGAAAACCTTATCTCCACATAAACTTCGTTTGATTATGACGAGCTAAAACATCATCATCATCATATGCCTAGGCACTCAGACCCCTTGCTACCTCCATAATCCTGCACCACTTGGCTCGGTCCTGCGCTTTTCGGAATGCTGTGGCCAACGGCAGCCCAGTGTCCTTCTTCACTTGGTCATGCCATCTCATGGGCGGTCTACCTCTGCTGCAGTTGCCAATAAAGTCTTGTTTGGCTGCTGCTCTGACGAAACTTTCTGCTGGCCGTCTAGCTATGTGCCCAAACCAAC
>JANTCA010081433.1:0-14516 GCA_024741275.1 Chironex yamaguchii
GTATGATTTTAGCGCAATGTCGCAAATTTTCAAGGCGATTTTCAAGTTTTGTACCACAAAAAGATTGTTCAAGAAATCCTGTTGCTCGCGCACAGACTTCACCCTCCTGCACAGTAAGAAAGTGCGGTTATTTCATTTTATCTTGCACATTTAGAGGGCTCAGTGGGCATGGCTACTTAGCCGTAAAGGCCAGACTGCGCCTGCACAAAGTATGGTAATAATGACATGTGGTTTGGTAAATGTCAGATAACTGAATGTAGACCTTAGCTTAACATAAGAAAAACCGGGCAGAATAGCTGTAGCATTTCACTGGTGCATGTTTTTGTCTCCTCGCGCTGACTTGAGCGATCTACTGGACATTGCATCAGCTGGAAGCCTGAGGTCAAGATAAACATAGATTTTCCTATGCGGTAAGCATGGATTTTATGTAGATAGTTGTAAAATCTTGCAGACTGCTCCTTAATGTCTTTAGAGACAGGTTTTAACAACCGTAATTTGGCGTAGCCTTTACGTTGAATAAGCGTAAAGGAAATATTCACGTTGTACATTCATTTCATGCTTTTAGAAAGTATTTTTAGGTAAGTTTATTGAGGATGTGTCTGGTTAAATAATGTTGATTAATATTTTTTTTGGCAGATAGATTACATTATTTTTACTGGGGACATCCCAGCTCATAACGTTTGGAACCAAAGTAGGACTGACCAGGTAAACAATTTTCATCGTCAATGTTTAATATGTCAACTGTCAGTGATACCGTGTTAAGGAAATTAGACAGGAGTTCTTGTAGGTAAATTCAAATTCGAAGGACGAAAGTACGAAGGACGTGATAGGAAATGGCGCATGCGTTAACTTCTCTTAATACTGACAGAAGTGTATTTACTGGAACGTTACAACGTTATAGGGTGTGATGCAAACGTTAACATCTTTTTAATGGTGAAAAGCATTATTACTAGGACCTTGCAGGAGGTGGCGCGTACGTTTTTTTCTCTTAATGCTGAAAAGAGCATATTTACTAGATGCTCAAAAACCGCGAGGCATGATGCCGCGGAATCCAGAAGTTATTGTAAGTGATTATATAAATGCTTTACACAAGTTGCCATTGCCAACCATGGATTCTTGATGCCTCAATGTCGATTTTGTCCAACTATCCGAGCTCAAATTGTTTTGGTACATATAAGTCCAGAAATAATTTACGTATTGTTGTTTTAACAGATAAATGCTATCAAGTTTACTACAAACATGTTCTTGAAGTACTTCCCGGACACCAAAGTTTATCCCGCTCTAGGAAATCATGAAAGTGCACCAGTAAACAGGCAAGTAGATCCAATAACAAAAGTGGGTGTCAGAGACGAACTGAAGTAAAAGTTTCTAAAAAACGTATATTAAACGTATATTAGACGTGTTTTGTTGCTTTTGCGTGCGGTGGCTGTCCGTTAGGCTTATGTAGATATATCTCTATTGAACCTTATCTAGAAACTGGCTCTCTTGGAGACAAAATCATAAGATGCATATTGTTCTGTGATTAAACTTATACCACAGATAAAGTCTTCATTTGAGAGTAGCAACATAAATCCAAGGATGAAAAGTTAATTGAATTTTTAAGAACTGCCGAGGGTTACAAGACCAGAAAGAAGCAATAGGATAACGTTAATCATAATAAACGTCCATAGTTATTAATATTTATTAGAAATAGGAAAATTTGGGTCACTTGGAGGAACTGCACCTCATTTTCCGAAAAATACCTCAAGTACCTCTTATCTCCTCTTAAAGTTTTCACTTTGAAAAAAAATATATTTGCCCCTTCTTTTTGAAAGGTATTTGCTTCCTTGTATCAGCCTGTTACAGCTGTCCAGCCTTTTTGCTGTTTTGTGAAATAATAGTTAATTATTAATATTAGGCCCCAGGCCCGAGGAGCGCCTTTTGTGAACAAAGTAGTTGCCATCTCTATCTTCGCCATTTGATATCTTTAATAAAGGAAGGAATACCAAACATGCGTCATTATTGCAAATTTCAATTTGGAAGCGTTCAAACTATTAATTATATGTGTTATATATTCACAATAATAGTAATTATTTTGCTTCTTTAGCTTTCCTCCTCCATTTATCACGGGACAGCAGTCAAATCAGTGGCTTCTTGATACCTTAGCCCAAGCATGGGCGCATTGGTTACCACAGGAATGCATGGAAACCATACGAAGGTACTTGACCGGTTATTTGTTAGTAAAATTATGTTAGTGGATCTTAGAGTTTTTCGTAGGTTGATAGACCCTAAATAACTTGTTAGTATGAATTTGTATTCATATACTCCTTGAGGTACGCATTGAGACATCTTCTGCCGGAGCTGTGTGTAGAGCTCAGCTCTTCACTTGCTCATGGTTTCAGCTACCACATACTCCTGCTCAACTGTCTCATCATTGAGTGTCTCGCAAACAAATACAAGGCAAGATTCTCTTATTAACGGTTTGGAAATCACGGACTTAAATGGAACTGAGGTTCATGGGCCCTGAGCAATGAGTAGTCATCTGTACATTTGGGTATTTCATTCAGAGAAGCGTAGGGTGAGCCTTATGTCTAGTCTTCTATGGTCAAGATATAACTTGTAGTATAATGTCGTTTAATGTTTGGTGATGACACTAACTCACTGTCGTAGTATTCATGACATTTACACATGACAGTTACAATACTAATATTGTTTCTACTATTGTGATGTTAAATGTTCCTATACAAACGTACTCTCTTATTTACATCATTCTCTGATCCAAGAGCTATTAAATCATTAGCACTTTGGTTGTGGTAGACGTTTGAGTATTGTACGCACTACGTGTAAAATGCAAGCAATGTACCTGTGTGTGAAGCTTGTAAGGCACCTTTTCTTTCCCTGTCTCTCAAACCTGTTTGCACCAAAATTTGATAAGCCTCAATGATAGAGAATGCCTTTTTAAAGTAATTCAAGTCTGAAAATACGCTGGCACCACATTGTATCTATTTCAAGCAGTTTATTATTTAATTGCCTAATGTTTAGATGACTGATTTTGTAATTGCACTGTGCAAGGATGAAAGAAAAATGAGAAAGTGGTAGGCTTTTTTACTTTATGTTGTTGGGTCATCATAGTTCCGTTGTGGCGCAACTTGGACATGCTACGTTGTTTGAAGTTTCATGGAACGTTACAAATAGAATGGCAAAACGTTGGCATTACAAGATATGCAGTGTAAGTGATGACATTGTCAGTTTGGTGAACCAAGAAGATATGCACACGATGGATGTTAAGAAAATTGACCATTCCAAATGTAATACAAATGTAATAAATAGCTGTGAGATTGCAGTGGCAAGATGGAGTACTCAATGCATGAAATTCAATGATCGAACCCAAATTCTGGGTGATAGAATGTACAAGACTAATGATCGAAAATGGTTTTGGAGTATAAAATGTTAAAGTTTGCAACAAAAACTAATCTGAACAAATGAGAAGGTCACGAGTGGGAAGAGATCTGAAGCAAGTCTCTTGAAGTGTAAGTGGGTGTATGGTAAGGTTAGTTAAAGTGCTGTGTACTAGTGACAAGGAATGGATTGAGATGAATGGATGAGCTGCTTCGTTGGTGATGAAGAGCTATTGAAGAAAACATGAAACTTGGACATGGGACAAAGAGGTCAAGCAAGGATTAAAATTAACATGAAAAGATATGATCGGAGAAAAAAGCAAAAAGATTGGATTGCAGGAATAGGTGGGCTAAAATAGACTAATAGAATGGCTGATCGTGCTGCTTACGATGGTAATGATGGGAGTGATGTCGACAGAGACGACAACAAATGACTGAAATCTGTGCTTAAAAGAATACTGTTGCGCATCTCTTAAAGGTAGCAGCTCAGCAACATAGAAGCACACGTAGCCTATGAAGAACGAACGAAATGCAGAATTTTTGTGGGGTCTCATTGTTTTTGTTATTCAGTTTATAAAAGCAGGGATTAACACATATATGCAATTATCTTTTATTTTAGAGGTGGGTTTTATACAACACTTATACATAAGGGATTGCGAATAGTTTCTCTCAATATGAACTACTGTAATGACGGAAACTATTGGTTGATTATAAACAGTGTTGATCCTGCTGGTCAGTTGGCCTGGCTGATAAGTGTCCTTGAGAAGGCTGAAAGTAACCACGAAAAGGTAAGACATAATTTTCTTTAGGTATTTCCTATTTCTAAGGAAAATTGAAACACCTTGAAGAATTATAAAGCACGTAGATGAGTAATTGCATTACAACATGCACATAAACATGTTTATCATAGAAGACGGATTAATTTTGAAAATTTTGTTTACTATAAGTGACCGAAGTATGTTCTTGGACGTTCATAGTCAGACCTGATGGGTAGCATCGACGTATCTGGCATCCCAACCAAACTGTCTCCTGCCTCAGTTTCGTGTCAAAGAAGATGACAGGCCGAAGTTGGTTTAAGTGCTAAAAAGTGAGTAAAAGGCCAAAATTTATGAAAATTGTTTAATGTCGATTAAAAACTAAGTATGCGAAGGGTAAGTCAATGTGCGTAAGTCAATGTGCTCTTAATTACGAACTCTAACGAAGAGATCGTACTTGATTAAACACACGAAGGACTTGTACTGAACATTAACTGCATTACAGCTAAAATGCAGCAAGTATAAACTGCGATCATCACCTTCATTTTTTAAATAGCGAGGCAGGTTTCAGGTAAGGGGTGCCAGATCTGTCCAGATTGACACTACATATGACACTTTGAAAACCAGACCTGCCTAAGAAATAAATCGATTTTAACTCTGAGGTTTATGTAAGATAATTTTACGTTAATACAACTGTTAAGCCATTTACCTGCACTGTACTCGGCTGCCTACGACCGTATCCTCTGCTATATCCGCTATCAATTGTAGGTTGAACCCCTATATTAACCAGCAACATTCGGCAAGGTAGTTGTATGCCTAAAGTACTTTGCCAATTCTGTGTCCTTATTTCGCTCAGGAACCCGTCCAGTGAATGCATGGTTCATGTAGCGTCAGAGTGATGACGTCCGTAAACTGTACCGAGTTTATCAAATTTTCCCTTTGCTGAATTTTTAAACACTTTCACACCATTGAAATAAAAGGGTTTGCGAAATCGGTGACATGTATACAGGTTACTGTAACTTATAAACGGTTCGATATAGAGCGTAATCCAACACTAGGAAATCAGTATGGTTTAAATAGAACAGGAATTAAAGGGGTGATTATATGAAGCTCCTTGGCTCGTAGTATTAAGTATTGAGATTTGTTACATAGGACATTCGAGCTGAGACGAGTAAAACGCATGCGCCTTTCCAGTTCTCAGCCCGTTTCACTGAGCCAACCCGCTTTCAATTACACGAAAACAATTTCCGAAGTTTAGCCCGCTTTGCGGGACCAGTCCGGTAGGTGATAGACGAGATTCCGGCTAACCGGGCCAGCCCGTTTTTCGTGTAATCAAATGCTTACTAATGAGAGAAAGGACTATTATCACCGGGATGTCCGAAAAAATGTTCACGGCTAACCGAGCTATCCCGCTCCATATAATCAGTCGTTAAGTAACGCTTATCACTTATTATTGGTTTTCACTCACTTGCTAAGGTACACATCATTGGGCATATTCCACCCGGTCATGGCACATGCCTTAAATATTGGAGTCGGAACTATTACCGGATTGTTGATCGTTTCCAAAGTACAATAACCGCACAGTTTTTTGGGCACACTCACCATGACCATTATGAACTATTTTACGACGAGAATACATTAAAGACACCAACCAAGTAAGTATCTTATTAGCTGACAAAGTATTTATTGCATAACTAAGGCTTTATAAGTTAAAAAATTCACGGATAGCTCGTTCTCTTCTTCAAAAAGACGGTAAACTTACTAAGTTTTTAAGGAAGGAACTCTCGTTAATCTACGAATTGAAACGGTAATTTTTCATTGACATGAATTTTAATTCTATTTTTTAATTTTGGGACGTGCAAATTAAAAAGTTCAATATTTGTAATAAAATGCAAAAAAGTACTTTACTGCTGAAAAGGCTTACTGTAATGGGAGATTTTGATTCCTTTTGCAAGTCTATTTTGAACCTTGCTGAATTTATGAAATATATCATTTTTATATTCACTGCTTAGGGTGAAATTGAGCATAAAGTTCACCATCTATAACATTACTCTTGGTTATCCAAGATGCAATCAGGAGGATCCCAGTAGTCTGTTACTCCTTTCGCAGCCCTAGTCTGGCGTTTGCCAATAGTACCCCCTCCTCTCAACCAACAATGTAGTGTAAAATCGAATCTGACTTCCCGATTACATTTTTATCTTCTTTTCTACCAACAGTATTGCTTACATTGGTCCAAGTGTCACTCCGTACACCGATCTGAATCCAGGCTATCGCATGTATCAGATCGACGGTGATTATTCAAATAGTTCCAGGGTAAGTACGGGGTTTGTACCTTAACGCACTGCTGACTAGGAACCAGATCACTCGCAGGGGGCTGGAAGTATTTTACGCGCAGGGGGCTGGAAGATCATTGGTATGATAAAAAGGATTAAAGTACATTTTTGTGATAGACTCACTTCTGTTACTTGCAGTTGTATGACTATTAGCGGTTACTCTTCGGGTGGAATGTGCAAGAAAGTAAATATGTCCGTCACTCATTTCCTTTGTAAATCATGCGTTACTTACTTGCCTCCCTATGCCGCAAACGTTCCTAGCCCGGGATCGGATAAGTAGACCGACCGGCATTTTCAGAATATAAATTACTAGTTTAATTAGACTTTAATGCCTTCAGTTTAAAAGAACACATTGTGAGCTGAAAAACCTGTCTCTAACTAGCTCACGTTTAACCATTTGTTAACATTTTGTCGCTTGTAAATCTCAGGTTTGAAGACGCGCTGTCTACAGGCAAACTTGACATATGTTACTGTAGCTCCGAAGGTGTAGTTAAGGCACGTACGCGAGGAATGAGGCTCCCACGTATTCTCTACATACGCAGGACAAATTCGACCAAAGCTTCCTCTGTCCAACCGATTGATATTCTGAACACGTTTAGCTTCTTGGAGATATGATGACATTTGGCTCAAAAGTTGTTGCAACTTTATAGAAAAATTGGACATTTAATAATGCATACGTTTTGTTCTTAAACCCTCGTGTATATTGAGTTTACGAAATCCTGAAGTTAATCTCTTGCTTGTGTGTGAAATATTTTCACAGGTTGTACTGAATCATGAAACCTATATCATTGATCTAATCAAAGCCAACAAGTTAGGCGTGGCCAAATGGGAATTCGAATACAATACTAAGGTAAGTTAAGCAAGTGTCCTCTAAACTGTGGTTCCTCAACACTGTTACTTTTTTACAGTTTGGATCATAATCTGTGTTATTGCGTATAAAAGTTTAAAGAGAACTACAGACTTTTTTATCACAGACTGAAGGTGTCAGTTCACGTTCAATACTTTTGACATATTTGTAATATTCGGAACCGTTAAACTGTACTCATATTTAATCCACGTGAAATACTTTCAGTGCCAGTCACAATACCTATCATAGTCACCGATTTAAGCGCTAATGAAGAAGGACCAGGAGGTTGCAAATATTTTATAATCGCAAGAACAATTGAGCTTTATCTCGATACTGACGACTGATACTATGACCTAATTGCTGTGTAGCTTCCCCCAAAAGACACGCCATGCATGCAATACTCTGGATTGTTGTAATATTTGCTTCTACATCTACGATGGCTCGCCACCCACGTTGGGATGGCTGTGTACTTGACGAGGGCACTAAAGAAGAAAAAATAATACGCACCATAGATCTACGGAAAAGCGAACGCTACGTGGATCGAAATTAAGTTTCACAAAATTACATAAAAAGTACACTTTTTGCGCATCAACTTAAGAAGGTAGTCGTACTGTAAAGAAGAAGAGGACCGTCGCACGAGAAGCGGTCCAAGTATTTTTCTTTATGATGTTGTGACATTGTCGATGAACGAACAACCTCTTTAAAAATTTCACATTACATTTCTAACAAAGCTAAGATCATTTTTCAACAAACCAGCTTCTCCTATTCCCCCACTGACAGAATGAGTACGGTATGACGTCATTGTTGCCGAAGGACTGGAACGATCTTATTTCGAGGATGGAAAAGGACGATAAGTTGTTTCAGACATTTTACAGGTATGTGTTGAGATCAAAACCAATCTTAAAAGGTACGGAGCAGTGATATGCTACTCCTTTTGTGACGTAATAAGTACGTTCTGGTTTCCTATCCTTAGATGAGTCTTCTCACGCTATCGTCAAATCTTACTGCGCATGAGTGAGAACAGGGCAGAAACATCACCAGAAAAGAAAGACGTGTTGGATGATACGGGCGTCGCAATAGTGTTGGGAGGAACGTATTGAACATTTTCATGCTTTCCTGCTAGTTATTAATTTGCTTGGATGATACATTCAAGCCAACTTGTGGCAATCTTCTTGGTACATTTCTGGTTTTTACTTAATAGTTACTGTTATCTTACGTATTCTATATATCGCTCCATAGGTGCTTAATGTTCTATCTAGGAACCTCAATCTTTCCGTGACACATGCCTGGAGCCAGAGATGCCTCTTTGCTTACTAAAGGGGGAACTGAGATAGTGTTAGACAATAACAGAAAAGAGCAGATACCTCCAAGATCCTGCCAAGGAACACGTTTTTTTAAAAGTACATTTGACCCAGCCTTTAGGATGTTTTTTGAAATCGCACTTTCACTTATCTCACAAAGCAATCCAGTCAGTTCTTAAATGACATAGTGAGCAAGTAGGCAGCAAGAGCTGGAATCAAAAGGCCGTTTTGAATTACTGTCTTTAAGTTACACCGGCGTAGGGCGATCAACGCTAGCCGATAGCGGAACGATCGAAGAACAAGAAGTAGTGTCCGGAAAAGGAACCTACCACCTTCGATACGTATTTTTGTTTCTTTGATTTTTTTTTAGAAATTACATGAAGCAGCATACCACCTCACCGTGTGATGCAAGCTGTAAGAAGTCACTACTTTGTAGTTTACGAGAGGGAAGATCTAAATCATCTGCAGAGTTATGCAAATTCTCCACGGAAGAAACAAGAAGACACGAAGCGTTTCAATATTCTTTAAGGAAGTGTTAAAACAGGTATGATAATCAGGTATCTTTCGTTCTTTTCATTTTATTGTAATTAGAAATTTTGTCTGAGTGAGTTACTACTTCTCCCTCACTAGGAGACTCATCTGAACATGTTATGAATTTATAATAAGTAGACTTGACGCCAGTTATCCCTTGAGACATATCTACCCTGTAGTTAATCTACATATGACAGTACAGTGTTGTTCATTATCAGTGTACAAAATATTAACACATTCATTACCTGTTTTTGGAAGAAAGGGTTGCAGATTTATAACGGATTTTACAAGGGAGCTGAAATATATTTCCCTGCCAATGGATAAGTAGTGGATTGGCAGCCGTGTGGGGCATATTCCAAAGTTATAAAACCTAACGGAAGGTGACCACTTTGACGAGAAAGGCCAAAATTTATTGATTTATGCTTATGTAGCGTACACAGAGGGACCTCCTCAAATTGCAATTTCAAGACTTAATTACCATGAGGAGTTTCACTCACTCAATTCACTCATCCCTTGACGGACTCCTTTCCGATACTATTCCTTGCAGGTAGACTTTTGCAGGACCTTCATGCCTTGTGTAATTCCCTAACCACTTCAGTTTCCACCTTCAGACTTGCTGCATAATAGTCTCTTGCTTCCCTGCCTCCTCATCAATCTGCTTCCACACACTAACGTTCTTTCTGTGTTCCCAGTATGAAACACCAAGAATTTTTCAATAGCTTTCCATTTCGCTCTATCTTCCGCTTCATTTCTGCATCAAGTGTCCAGGACTTTCAGGCATAAAAAGGAATTGATTTACCAGACTCTTTAACAGGACTACTCTCGTCTTTATTTTTATGGTCTTGCTTCTCCAGATGGTGTTCGATCTTGCAAAGACTACTGTTAATCCGTGCCTTAATCTCCTCTCTACTCTTTCCCTCTGCTGTTACCATAGAACCCAGGCACTTGAATGTTGCTACCAGCTCCAGATGTGTGTCCCCTTAAGTATATATGCTGTAACAATCCCTCTTTCCTTCACCAGCACTTTGCTTTTCTCTGTGCTTACTTCCAAGGCATGTTCACTGGCAACAGTATCGAGTTTTGCTGTTAGCTCCTGCAGCTTTTCCTCGCTTCCTCCCGAAAGGTCTATATCAGTGGTTCTCAACCGGGTCCATGTGGTCTCCCAGGGAGGAATAGCAAAGTCGCGGGGAGGAATTTTATAACTAAGGGGGAATTGGGGAGGGATTTATAGATAGGGGGAATTGGGAAGGATAACTCAAGAAAGAGGGGGGAAATTGCTCCAGAGGAGAAAAGATCATATTCAAATGTTCTTGCAGCAAACTCAGGTTTCAGTTTGGTCTTCAAGTACTGAGTTTGTTTCCTTGTCAAGGGCATTCTGTCTGAAGTGAAACGTAAAGTGAGGTATCTCACTGGAGTCTAAGCAGTATCCTGACGTCATGTAGCTGGTTGGGTAAATCAAATTCCTGAAAATTGGGTCTCTGATTGGTTGTTAGGCACGTGCTGCAACAGTCTTTCACTTGATTGCCCACTGTGCAACTGTGTATTTGCGCACTGATTCTTCTCACACCGTCAAGATAAACTGGAATGTTGTTTAAAACTAACTTACCAGTGAACAGGAGCGATGGCTACAACTGCAAAAGTAAAAGTGAGAAAATACTCCATTGACTATCTCATACGGATTCATTGCAGCACCACACGATGAACGATTACCACTGTGTTTGTTATGTGAACAAACGTTGTGCAATGATTCGATGGGGCCTGTGAAGCTCCTGACTACTACACACAGAGACTATGCTGAGAAACCACTTCAATACTTCAAAGACTTGAAGGTCAATGAATACTGTACGCAGGCGAATAGATGAAATGGCGACAGACGTTCATGGCCAATTCGTATCCAAACTTCGGAAATTGAAGTTCAGTGTACAGCTGGATGAGTCGACTGTCCGTCACAGCAAAGCCCTGCTACCTTCTTATGTACGATACATAGACGATGGGGAATTTAAGGAGATGTCGTTTTGTGAAGCGTTAAAAACTACAGCTACTGCTGTGGACTTTTACAGAATATACAAACGATACATGACAGAGAATGGCATAATGGTGCGCAACGTAGTATCATGTGCAGGCGATGGCGCACCAGCAATGATGGGTATACGGCAAGGAGTACTAAAGCTCATGAAAGATGATAATCCAAATGTAATAACAGTACATTGTGTCATTCACAGAGAAAACCTTGAGAAATTCTTCCCCTGAATTAGATACGGTTCTTAAAGCAGTCATCAAGTGTATCAATTTAATAAAGGCAAATGCCAAAACAGAACGTCTCTTTAATGCATTCTGCGACGAAATGGAAGAAAGTCATGTCCGTCTCCTGCTGCGCAGAGAAGTACGTTGGCTTTCTAAAGGTAATTGTCTCACCAGGTTTGTTGAGTTGTATGACCGATTGCACAAGTTTTTAGCAGGCAAAGACGAAATGGTTGCACTGAGAGGAAATGACGCCAAGGTGCTAGTATTTTATCTTGCTGATATGTTTTTGAAAAGCTGAATGCCCTGAATATTGAGTTGCAATGGTCCAACAAGACTCTTCTGGATGCCAAAACTAAAATATTTTGTTTCATTGCCAAACTGCGTCAATACAAAGATGAACTTTCCAGAAGAGAATTTGCTCGTTTCATGCGGTTGAGTTCATGCAATGTTTCGAACAGGACGTTGACTGTAATTGCGGACAATATGGAACGCATGATAACAGATTTCTCTCAAGAGATTTGTTGACCTACATGAGATGAACTTTCTTGGCTGGCTGACTAAGTATTCATTGATTTCACGTAGTGAAGTTGAACCAAAACTGAGAGATGAACTGGCGGACTTGCAGAATGATGCTTCCGCAGTGGTGATCCACAAGGCTAAGCATTAGCTCATGTGGCTTCACGAGGAAATAATTGAACATTATCCTAATCTACGCACCCTAGCTCAGAAACTGTTATTACCATTCCCAACTAAATATAACGTGCTGTAACGGATATATTAGCAAAGAAACGTGGTAGCCTGGACATGACAAATTGAGGCGATTTACGGCTGAAATTGACAAGATTTATTCGTGATATTGATGCCCTTGTTCAAGAGCATCAAGCTCAAGGATCTCATTGAGATGAACATTTCTCATTTTTTATGGTTGAGTTTTGAATAATAGTGATATCAATTAAAGACATTTTGTGGTTAAAAATGCTAAGCTACGTTTTTCGCAAGGGTTCTGATCGCTGTCAGGATGTTGGGAGAGGTAACAAAACATGCGGATGGTGCATACAGTGGGGTATGGCACTTTTAGCAGATTTTCATAACTCGTTGCTTTTGCTTTCCCTCCGCATCTAAGCATACATAGGACTCAAATGGGCACCCTAAAAGGGGAAGGGAAATAATGACCATAACGATTTTTGGAGGAGAAGAAATGGATTATACTATATGAAATTTTTCCACGCGAAAAATGCATGGGCAGATTTTTGTTTCCCCCAACCCCACAAAGGAAGGTGGTGAGTCCCATCCATTCTACCCGGGGTCTAGTCCGATGTGTTATTGCAATTTTATGAGCCAAGGGGAGGAATGAGCTAGCAGTTTTGGCCCAGGGGAGGAACTTGAAAATAAAGGTTGAAAAGCACTGGTCTATATCGTCTGCAAACCGTAAGTTGCTGACAGACTTACTATTTATATTGATGGAACACTTGTGGTCATGGAGTATCTCCAGCATGATTGTCTCCAGTAAGAAATTAAAGCAGATGGGTTAAAGGAGGCAGCCCTGTCCCATGCCCGTGGGTGGCTTGAAGCTTCTCCAGTGTCCCATCAAGCACTCCTAGAGCTTTCGTACAGCTTCTCTACCATCTCAATCAAATGGCAATCAATGCTGAAGTCTGTTGTCACCTGCCAGAGCCCATCTTGCCACACACAATCAAATGCTTTTTTAAAATCGATGAAGTTATGGTACAACCCGTTTTTCTTCTCCATATGTTTCTCCATCAGCATCCGTATGCTGAAAATCTGCTCTTTTGCTGCTCCTCTCTGGCCTAAAACCAGCTTGTTCCTCTGCTAATGTGCCTTCTGTGGAGAATTTTCAAGAGCAATTTGCTTGAATGACAAATCAAACTGATGGTTTCTGTGGTTGCTGTATTACCGTATATCTCCTTTTTGGGGTATGGGCATTATTAGCGACTGTGTGCAGAGGCACTTCTCCCAGGCCCTCTGGCAGATGTAGTCCAACATCGGTGTGCCACCCTTCATAATTAGCTCACCGGGTATATTGTCCATGCCAGGTGTCTTCCCTTTCTTCAGTGATTTTATTGCATGAGTTACTTCTTATGCTATCTTCTATTTTTTCACATTCTCAGTTCTGCTCCACCTGCTGGACTTTGTTTGTGAGAAGGTCAACACTTGGTGAGATCAGATGGTTATACAAATCCTTGCTGTATTCTGTCTTTCTTTCTAATACTTTTGCTTTTTCTGTCAAAAGCTTCCCAGTTTTATCTCCAATGACTGCTAAGCCCTTCTGCCTTGGTCTGATTAATTCTTTCAAGGTATTGTGACACTCCTGGCTCTTCTTACTGTCATCACACTGTTGCATTTTCTTACGCTTTTCTACAATCCAAATTTCCTCAGCAGATCTCATGGCTGTTCGTACTTCATTGTTTGCAAATCTGTACTTGACTGCATCTTCCTCACCTTTTTGCTTCACACTCTTTAGCTCTCTTCTCCTATCACACATCTTCAGAATGTCAGTAGTAATCCATGGCTTCCTGATGACTCTTGAGCTGCCCAGGATTTTCTTCTCACATTGTGTCGTTACATGGCTAATTTCACTTGTCACTAATCCATATCTTGAATGTCATACAGGGGTGCAAACTGACTGTCCAATCTTTTTTCAGTTTCTTTCTGGATCTCTGGCTCGACGTGCCTGTTCGACATGTTTTATTAGGGATTGCATTTTTCAAGACGAGGCTTGATGTCGGAAAACCTGACCTCTTGTAGGTAACATTGCTGAGTGCCTCCTCCAGCCAGTTGCTTTAAATAATACCTCAAGGTTGGTGCTTGCAAGCTGTACATATTTTCCCTTTCTAAGTACACCGTGATAACCTCTTTTGACTTCTTACAAACGCAATAATGCAACACCAATGTTGAAATTTTATGTAACCCTATAGTAATCAATATATCTCTGTTTCTTTTGTTTAGGTGAGTAACCTAATCATCTCAATGAGTCTATCATGCTACAAGCGCACGAAGAAAACAGGAAGCACTGGGTTATAACAGGGTCCCATTGCCTATATATATATATATATATATATATATATAAACTTGAGTTTTTCTGAAGAAGAATTATTCGAAACGTTAAA